>JAUELE010247421.1:0-30452 GCA_031471655.1 Diodora aspera | reverse complement strand
ATAAAAGGTATCTAATCATCCATGAAAAGTCTTCCAATGTCCGGTTTACGTTCGCCGAAGATTCTTTGTTACAATAACAGCGAATTGAACGATTAACCAGACGCAATTTGATTATGTCCCTTTAAGGGGGAGAGGTTGGGGAGACACACTAGTGACGTCATTGTAATGAGCTATGTTGTTTTTGGAACAGGTACCTGCTTCAAACCGGTCAACTTGCCCCGGGGATACGAGTCTTGTAGCCACAGCTGGTCACATGACAAGATGGATACTGGTATCTACGGAGAAGGCTGGCAAGCAATAAATATCAGCTTGTTCTCTGCTCCGCCAAACTATCCGTGGGAATACAGGTACGACTCGAGGACCAAGGGTGTACCTCATCCTGGAGACCTTGGAGTTTACCCGAGCGGAGGGTACATAGTGGATCTGATTGGATCCGAATCCCGTGTTCAGGATACGATCAAGACACTGAAACAGAATGACTGGGTCGACAAATACACCCGAGCGTTGTTCGTGGAGTTCACCTTGTACAACCCCAACGTGAACATGTTTGTGATGACGGTCCTAGTGACGGAGTTTCTACCAACAGGGGGCACTGTAGTAGATGTCGTGATACGCGCGTTCCGGCTGTTCTCCTATCTGGGGGGATATGGTGTGGTCGTTGCCGTCTGCGATGCTCTTGTCGTGTTATTTATCCTGTACTTCATAGTTCGCGAGTGTAACAAAATAAGGAAGATTAGATGTGGATATTTTCGTCAGTTCTGGAACCTTGTGGAAATGGCAATTTTGCTTTTGTCTGTCACGTCATCAGTAATGTACGCAGGGAGACATGTGATGACGTCATTAGCTGTATCGGAAGTCAAACGATTGAGAGGTAGGCCTACCTATCGTTTACATTCACCAGTGTCAAATAAAACTTTGTTGAGGTCGAAAGCTTGAGTAGACCCCCCCCCCCCCCAACCCGTATTTTCACCGTTGAATACACTCTAGAATGTACCAAATTGAGTATTTTCCCCAAAAGTGTTCTTAGGGGAGTACCACCTTCCACCTCAGACACAGGATTATCTCGGTAACGAAGCCCTACCCCCATTAGAAAACCCAGAATCCGCCCCTGACAACCGTTCCTTTAATATTGATTACATTTACTTCTATTCTGTTTTAAAATTTTCTGAGGCGGCTACATATATTTCCTCTGTTAAATAACTATGTTTGATAACACTTAAAAGTTTTATTCAGGTTGGGGTACTCAGAGAGATACTTCAGCAATTTACGAGGACAGACCTGAAAAGCAGTTGATCCAAAACTTCAGAATGCTTGACCCTTAATCTATTGTGTGCGCCATATGCCTGAGCACCTAGAAACGTCGTAAATATATATTTTGAAAAATACTTCCTTCCAGTCTTTAAGAGCGTCATATACCAAATTTTGCTAACTTTTCAGATAAATTCTACAATTTTCAACGGTTGGCCGTTTGGGACGAACTCTTTGCCTTCATCTTGGGCTTCCTGATCTTCCTGGCGACACTGAAGGTTCTGCATCTACTCCGCTTCAACAAGAAGATGTCAATGCTAGCTCGGACTTTGAAACAGGCTGCTAGAGACCTGTCCGCATTCTTCATAGTAATATTTTGTTTTCTCATGGCCTTTATGTCCCTCGGACACATGGCCTTCGGGAGGAATGTCCAGGGCTACAGCTCCGTGATGGTCACTCTGGAGACACTGCTGTCCGTCAGTCTTGGTCACTACCAGTACCATGAACTCTACATCTCCAACAAGGTCATTGGTCCCTTCTTCCTGTTTGCGTACATTCTGGTCGTAGTCCTGATGATGCTCAATATCTTTGTTACCATCCTCAACGACTCCTTCGCAGTCATCAGGAAAGACAGAACGCAAAATGAGCACGAGTTTGTAGCCTTCGTGTGGGCCAGATTCATACAATGGACAGGTCTTCAGAAGCTGGACATATTCAACAATGGAGGGGACACACGTGACGAAGGTGATGTTCTTTGATTCTTCTTATGTAGGGTACAGGTCATCCTCGTTCCCAAGGGTCTTTATGACTTAGCCAAAGCATTCGTCAAATACCCTGGATTCACTCCTATGAAGGAGAGTCGTTTTATATATGGGCAAATCGATTGTAGTAAATATGGGCATCCAATGAAATGTCACATAACCAGGGCTGGTTTTAAAAATCGAGGTACCCATTTTGACGCTACTTTGGTCCCAAACCAAAAAAACAAAACGCCAAAATCATCTTAGCGCGGGGATTTCACACGTGTGGGGTATAACTGGCAACAATCCGTCTAATCGGCTTGCCGAAGTTAGCAGTGACCATTTTGTCTGAAAAATGACCAAGTGAAAGCGAGAAGCAAAAAAAAACAAAAAAAAACACGTTGACGAAGGCTTTGAACAAGTCATAAATACCCCGAATTTCGAGGATGGGTTCCCGTGCATTTATCAATAACTTGTTTATTGTCAGAATTTTTTCAAATTAAATATTGTATCAGAGATCGGTGAGGAATCAGTTCTTTTGAGTGTATGATGGCTCTTGGGCACCATGTTAGAGTTATCGCATGGTCCTCTGAAATCCAGAAGAATATTACACTTGTAAAAGTGTTACTAGTTTCAGTGGAAAACACTGTCCTCATATGCTGAGTAAGGCGTTTAACCCCCAACCAACTACGTGATACTTGGTATGTACCACATTCTCCCATGTTGTCTTCGATTTATTAAATACGTCAGAACTCATGTTGTAAGTATTGTGTAATTAGTGTGTAAGTAGTACATACTTACTTCCAATGTTTAGTGATGGTACTTGACAATGCAAATTACCTGTAAGTAAATGTCAGTGCCTGTGCGCATGCGTGTATGATGTCTTGTTTAGAATGCTACTTCCAGAGTGTTTCGCTAGTTCATCTAATATTCACTTTAGTTAAAGGGACACATTGTTGCATTGTGTTAAATGTATGATTTTTCTACTCTTGAGTGGTACTATACGACACCCCCCCCCCCCTTTACGCCAAGATTCATGTAGATTTAGGAGATTAAAAAAGGGATTCCACAGGATGAGTTGTCGTAAAGAGATTTCGGATGGATAGGCATACTTTGATGACATCATAACCTGGTTACAGGCCACAAGAGCATTCGCTATGGTGTAGAACATAGCGAATACGCAGTGGTAGCAGAGAACCAGGCTGTGTTCGCTTAGACTTCAATGAAAAATAGAAGTAGTATGATTTGCGCTTGATAAAGTTCAGTTTATCGTCAACAAAAAATATAAGAATCGTTATATTTGCGAAGGAATTTTGTTATAAAAAGAGCGATATTTTTTGTTTGTTGTTTGAGATGCAACTTTCATTTTGTCCCTTTAATGTTTCACACGACCGGATCAGTGTCATTTTCCAACACGTACACTGGCATGTTAGAGACGATCATGTGAGGGTAGTCATACAGCTCATATATGATGACTTTTGCAGGAAATGAGGCAAACCGGAAGGAGTCCATCCAGTCGACCCAACTCTCTGAATCAGCAGTGACGTCACTGACGGAAAAACTCGATAATCTGGAGCGCCGCCTGGAGGCAATGTCCGATAACTCTTACTCAACCAGGCTGACCTTCAAGCGTAAGAAGCTAATGAAGAATTTCAACTTCAACGAGTTTTATGAACTGTTTCCTGAATTTAGAACAGAGAAACAAACGAAACTCGTCCAACCATTCTGAATTTGTTTCCTAAAGGAAGGCACAGAAACCCGTCCTGAATCACTTTTTATACATTGTTCTCTATTCTTTGTTGACGCATTTTACAGTGACGCTTAACGGCCGTGAACTGTTGTGATACTAGTGCAAGCAGTGGACTATCTCATGTCATATTTCTACCGGAGTAATTGCACTAGTTATTGTTTCCTATCGAGGTTCCCTAGTTTGTCCCATTCATCCCTCTGACATACGTTGGTTATATGTCAACGTTATATGTACATGTATATACTATGTATACTGATGTCCAAAAGAAAGTATACCAAGATTTTGAGAGACTACTGAATAAATTCACAAAAGCGTTGGATATACAAGAGATATCCCTTCCAGACTTGCAAGGTTTATCAATGAGATGATGTCAACCAAATATTAATTACACTCACCGAAATCCAAGCATCCTTTTGATCAACTATGGCATAAAGACGTAAGAGAAAAATTGAAATCATTTGATATACTTTCTTTTGGACGTCAGTATAGTTAAATCCTCCAGCAAGGCCCAATCTACGCGAATCAATGAATTTGAAAATCAAACTAAAGTCTAGCAAGTCGTTATATCTCAAAATGATAAGGTTAAATCTATGCGAATCATCAAATCTGAATAGTAAAGCTAATAATTATAAAAATATACTTTAAGCCATGGAAGTCGTTAAATTACATAAACAGGCAAGATATAAATGCTAACCACTAATCTCAAAATAATACTAAAGCTAGGGGAGCTATGGTCTGTGGAAATCACGAAGATTGAAGCTATGCCTAAAATAATTATCAAACTACATAACATATGAATCTTGAAATCTGGGCAATACTACAAGACCCGTATGGACAACAGATACAAATCTAACGTTCAAGATATATTTTTTAATTATCTGAAAACGGTACTAAATCTTTATGGAAATGATAAAGTTGTATAAGTGCCCCAGATTATGAAATATGTTCTACGCACTCTGTGTTAATTATAAAACATAAATTGAAGAATATACATTAAAAAAGTGTTTGCCTAATTGAATAACGCCGACTTCAGATTGAGAGGAATTCATGTCGTATTTCGCGCTTACTGTGCCAACCTCCTCCAATTTATAAAAAAGTGACTCGTCACAACGTTGTACCGAGTGTGGGCTCTAATCTGTACAAGAAGATTAAGCAGCAAGTTTGCGAATGATTATAAATGACCCCCGGGGCGAGAAAGGAAAACATGACAATTGAAAGACATTCTAAAGTGTTATATATTGTGTGTATTAATCGTGACTTGTACATATTTCAGTGCATATTTATTGTTCTCAATGTTGTGTTTTTGAAAAGAAAAACACCTTGAGTGTGATCAAGGTCTGAAGATAACGTTAAAGGAATGTTTGTCATTACACTTGATATTCTACATGAAAATAGCGCTTAGCCTATGTGTGTTGATTAATTCGAAAATATAGATTTTTATGTAACTTAATCTGACAAATAATGGCCAGGCTTAATATGAAAATAAATTGAAAATTATGCTTGGCGCTGAATTTGAATACACTTAAAACTATTTATTCAATCTGAAAATAATAAATACGTATGTGAATAATTAAATCTCGACAGTAATTCTAAAATTATGTGTGTCATTTTATCTGAAAGTGATGCTAAATATAGTAAATTATCATATTTGTTCAGATTTGCTCTAGCTATGTGTGCCAATTAATCTGAGAATCATGCTAAATCTTTTAAATAATTACATTCGGACATGTGTACATCATGTGGTGACATCAGCGGACGTATAATCCCATTTCATACGCTCGCCATGTGTTGACAGCTTGTAGTAGGGGATGATACGGCCTCTCCCCTGATAACATGTGTCAACGGATCAATGTTAGCTGGAAGTCTGACGAGCTATTCATTACTATCAACTCATACACTACAGACAGTCGACCTTGTAGAATACTATTTCGGTCCGAACGTTTAATTAAGCGTGTGGACTTTGGATAACGGCAAGCAACACTTATGCGACACCGAGGCATGACACTGAACACAGCTTCTAACATTGTCGGATTTTTTTTTTAGGAATTAAATCTGATCTTAAGAATCGTACGCCTCTTGCATCGCAAATATGCATTGCAACTGAAGAACATAAAGAGCAAGTGATTGCGAAAGGAAAAAGTGGTGGGTTGCAGCAATATTTCAATGTGCATACTTCCCCGAGATGTCAACAACTGTCTTGACTGATGAACGAACGATAATACAGAATTGTCAATCTGTGTTTTTGTCTCTACACGTGCAATATTTGAATAAAAGGAAAGGCCTCTCTTTATGCATGTAAACTTGCATTAAAAATGAACGTTACGTTTTTCCTATCCAATTGAACTGACGTCCAAAAGAAACTGTACCAAGATTTGCAGAGACGTCGACTGAAGAACACAAACACATGTTTGCTATTTTCATATATATATATGAAACATCTCTCTTGAATATATATAGATATATATATATATTCAAGGGAGATGTTTCAGCACAATGAAATTAAACTCTACAACTGTAAGAACATTGAACAATGCCATAAACAGGGGTTATTTTTTTGTGTGTATCGTTTCTTTTGGACGTCAGTATATATTATAAACTCACTGAAGTATTTTCATGAATTCACTGATATACACTGTGTGACAAGGAAGACAGTGTTTTTCAGCTTGCATGTTGTCTTGTATACTTAACCGAATTCTTGACCATCTGTATTTTGCACTTTGAGAACAGGTTATTAAGTATATTGACACAACTCTCGTACATCAAGCATTGTGTGTTTAAAAACACAGGGAAGTGTTGTGACGTGCTCAGTCATATCCAAAATAGGCGCCATGGCACCATGAAAAACAGTCACGTCCCTCAGTCCTCCAGAGACATAGTGTCATATACGATAAATCACAACTAAGATGTTTACAGCATTATTATGGTACCAATGGCCCTCGAGACGTAGTTAATATGAATAATTAACATTAAAATGAGGTATAATGTGAATAATTATTAAATCCTCTGCAGTCGTATCGTCGCTTGGGAACTAAAACTGTGTAATTGATTCTGTGATACGGTACATGTACAGGGATTTGGTGAGGGCACGGGCGTCGATGTGTTTCTTGTACGAATGATCAAAAGAGCTAACTTTGTGATGCATCATATACAAGAAATAGGGAATATTTGTGATCATCAAGACATATCTTCTGATCTACATGTTACTGGCAAATGAAATGGTATGATCACAATCTGCTTGGGAGTAGGCGATCATATTAAATGGTTTCTAAAAGTTAGGTAGGAGTGCACTAGATCGTTATAGAGATTGAGGATCAAATCAGAAATCTGCATTTGCAGTCAACGCCACTAAATTTAATATCAGATAAAGTCATCCCTATTTGTAACATGGACGAGTATTTCGAGGCATGCTTCTGATAAGTCGACTAACGTCAGCTTCGCCCATTCTGTTCGACTCATCAGTGAGACCATTGAGTTCACTGAGAGTGACAGGTGGACGTACACATCTGTTAATGACGCCCTACGTGTGTTCAATGGGGGTAAAACACAGTCTAAATGACATATATATCTTGATGTCACCAGTACCCCTACATAATACGTTTTTGGTATGGTTTTAATACTAAGTCTGTAGAAGGTAATATTACTTATTATGTCTGCCTAACATGTTTCTTATGACTCTCAGGAATAGCTGAATAGGTCATATATAAAGGCCTACCTTGTAATGTTTTGCGTCGTTTTCCCTGGCTTCCCATAAAACAATATCTGTGCACAAACAAGTATTTTGCAAACCGTGTTTACTAGATAAACATTAAAGTGAACTTAACTTTAATACTCCCCACAAGGTAAATTAATTGGACTTATCAGTGAAAATACAATTAATGTTATCGTAAAGGGGTTAAAATATATATTCCAGTTGCTCAATAGCTATGGAAAACTCGAGTTATTCAAGTGACCGTTTACCTGCATTTGGACAATAACAATATTTGCAAAGCGAAGAACGATTATATTGTATGCGAACACGAGTACTGTGTTTTATGTGTTTGTTTATGCTTGTCTCCAACGCTTTTTATTGCTATATAAAACACTCTAATTGTATATAGCTAGTCTAGGTTTGATTTGGTCTCCATAGAAACCAATAAAAATGATCGACGAATGCTAGCGGTGACAGTTAATAGTCGTTGCTATTTCCTAATCCTATCTAGTGTCTACAGCACAGCAACAACCAAAGGACAGGCAACGATCAATACATGACTGCTTAGGTTCCAAATAGTAAACGTATTACAGTAGCCGCCATTAATGCCATCCCGTGTTTAATTGGATTGTGAGTGACGAAAGTGTGTTGACGAGGACATCCCCGTCGTGGACATAGCTACAGGTTCGTCCCAGACTTACAACCAGGAACTGGTGCATGTCGACAGGCGATGCGCGAGCAGACAGGAAGTGATCGTGTCCTTTGCTTCTCGGTTCAAGCCGACGATTTACTAACCTTTTCTTCCGAAGGTTTGTCCTTCACTTCGGTCACCTCGAAGCTGCGACGTGTCTCTTTGCATCCATAGCTAAACGAAATCTATCATCGATTCGTTTGTAGGAGGCAACGGTGTTGTGTGTGGAATTCAGAGAAGGTACTGTACATTGAAAGACCTGGCTTAGAATGATTAAAATTCGATTTCCTTCAAGGACGTTTAAAACCAACCTGTACGCTTAGCTCAGTGTGATATTGCTCTTGATATCTTGCAATGGCTGGCCGACATAACTTGCAGAATGGTACAATATTGTTTCACAGCCCTAAAAGTCCAGTTGTGTTCCTGAACGGTACTGTGATCCAACTTCAGATTCATGAAAAATTTAAAGACAGCGAATTAAATGAACTCCTCTACGTCATCATTGTCATTGTGTTTTACGCTACGGCTTTGATGACCCTCATCATTACACAAATACGACGACAGAGACGTGAAGGTACGGACGTGGACTACTATGACGAATACCTTCAGAGGAACCAGGAGGTCAAACGGACATGTCAAACCGCCGTCAAAATGTTCATGAAACCAGAAAAGAGCCCCGTTCCCCCTCCCCCTTCTCTCAACCTCCCAAAAGAAGACGAAGGAGCAGGAGCCAGTTCAGATAAAGAGACTGACCCACCTAAACCACGGCAATTCCAAAGGGAAAGATCACCAATTGCTCGGGAGAGATCACCTGTCTTGGAAAGCATACCTGATGAAGAACTGGTGACATAATCCCCTGAGTTAATTAACTTTGGTGTGAAAGTGCGCTTCGTCCCTTAAGTGTGTTCCGTGACAACAGATCCTTTATGAAGCAATAAGACAGCCTGTGTTCTCAACTGGAGATTTTGCTTTAGGCTCGTTTAACTCTTACGCAAAGGACTGTTTCTCCTTTTACTTAAATATCCATCCTTTTTGCTCATTATCCCTCTCGAGCTAACAAATAGGAGCGCCCGTAATAAGAATGGAATTTATGACGAGGAGAAAACGGCGTCGATCGATATTCCTACGGTGCTGAGACTAGCTCGAGTGACACTGGTTGTAATGGACATCTGAGACACTGTGTTGTGCTGTCTTGAAGTAACGACACCAAGATTCCTTGTAATACCTGTTTTATTGAAACACCTTTCGTTTACGTTAAGATGTTATTATTCGGTAGTTTACTGTTATAAATCCATGCTCATTATATTCAAAAGTGAAATGATAATACGTGTCCCCCATTTAGAAATAATATTTGGATAACAAAACGTATATTTTGTGTTTGGCTTTAGAGTCTCCTGGTTAAATATAATATAAATACATAGCGATTTTATAACGATTTTAATCCGTTTCATTGTCATAAAATGTTTCCAAAGTGAGATGAATATGTAGAGCTTATATCAAGGAATGTTTTGTTATGGGGCGTTGTTATGTTGTTTTGTTTGTATTGGTATACATACTTCCGATCTCTTGGTGTCTCCTGCCGAGGTAAACATTAATATATGATATAAATTGTGAGTGATATTTTGAAATAACTGATATTTTTGTCTGTGTTGATAAACTCAATTTATAAAAAAACATGATATTTACATTTTGACTTTTTCGATGCCAAATATTAACTGTATTAAATGCTTAGTAATATGACACCATATCTTTTCTTTTTTACATTGTCTATTGTGGTGAAATACACCATCACTTCAAAATGAAAGTGACGGCAATGTGATGGTAAACTTCTACGGCTTAACAGCTTTCTGGCAGCGTAGGTGATATTCAAATGTTGGCGATTATATTTCGCTCCAATGACTGCGGTTAGTATTAAATATGGAACGCTTTGAGGATGGACGTGTCGTTGATATAGGGAGAGAAAATCAAAAACTAACAAAGTGACCTGGAGTGAATATTACAGTTAACTTTGAGGTTGATTGGGGCATTGTTAGAAGATCGCCTTAATAAGAGTAATGATAATATGACTGATGTTCACAGTGATCACTCTTTGCATGATGGTTGATACTGTTGTCGTCTTCACCGTCTGATCACCAGAGTGGCACTCTACTTCATCGGTGCAATAGTTGAATGCGGATGACAGATAAACGTTTTAAATAATGACCAAATAATTATTGTTGTGGGGATTATGATATGCCATAACAATTTACGGAAGACATATGAATATCTGACTATTTCATTTATTCATGTTTTTATTTAGTTCTTTCTTTTAATCAAGGGGGCCATTAACGTCTTAAAATTAAACTCTTAGAATAAAAATAATTCATTCTAAGAATTCACTGTTAATGTTGTCAGATTTGTTTCCAGTTACATAAATAGGGGTAACCAAGCCTGTCGTCGTATTAATACTCAGGGCTGACAATGTCATGCGTTTAACATGTGTTCCTACCTATATCTTAACAGGAAGCAGTTGCTTTTGTAAATGACATTACAGATGACAACACTCTATGTTCATGAAATGTGTGATTATATTATTCATCGTCATTATTATTCACGATATGAAACAGCTGGAAATAAGATTGTACTGATAACCAGGTTGTCATGACATTTGAGTAATGCATTTTTCACTCCTTTTACAAATCGGCGCCTTTCACGAATCTGTACAAGTTGGGGTATTACAATGATTGATTTCAAAACAGAATAAAGGAAGCACTTCTTACGAACTCGGTAGTAAAATCCAATTCATCTCACAGAAGTGCAGCTGTCTAGGTTTATAAGTAATCTTCACTTATTATATGATCTAGATATTGCACTTTGCGATAAAAGCAAATGACTATACCAGTGTTTATTTCAGACAATGGAATAATGGGGCCCAATGAACCCGCCTTTTTCAAAAGGTGGGGACATTTGTTTTTAAATGGGGCACAGAAATATAAGGAAAAGGCAAACATAAAAATGAGCAAGTCATTTAGCCTAATGTTATCTTTTTTAGCTTACTGTTCAACTTGCAAACAACATGAGCATTTGTTTCTGAAATTACTTCATTAATTAATGTTCGTTCTTCTGGCTTAAATTTCATTGGTGTCTGAATGTATATCCAATCTTATGTTGTGCCAAGGGGGCCGCAATAACACAGATTTTTGGGCCATTTGAAAATATTTTGTGTAAAAGTCCCTACTTTCACGCTCTGAAATGAACACCGCTATACTATTCTGATGCAGAAAAAGGGAATAATTGTATCATGAAGATTATATGTTTCAGAATGTTATCTTTTAAAATGGAACAGTTATATTTGAAAGAAATTAAATGTTGAGTCGAATAGAAAAAGGATATACACCTCAGCAAGGTATATAAACATATATGAATATAATTATAGTGCTTGGTATAGCAAACACCATTTTACTTGGGATTATAAAACTGGGGCCTCCTCCTTCTCCTACTACAGTGATAATACGCCCCGTATCTAATCGCTCTTCGGCTGCTCAGAGCTTTGTTAGTCGAACATGAATTACAAACTCGTTTGTAAATGATATTGCAACTACATGAATCCAAAAGAAACTGTCGTCAAAATATAGTTAACCCCTAAAAGACGCATGTGAACACAAGAAATACAAGTGTCGGAAGGGGTACACTATATGTTATCAATGTTTTGGACCTCTAGAATATATTGATTTTCAGACAGTGACGGATGTTACGGTTATCGGGAAATAAAATGAGACCCAAGGTAAGCACATATATACTGCTCAAAAGAAGTTAAGTGTCAAACAGTGATAACAATATGTTATTTAAAAAGGCAGTGCATCCGAAATCCACATGATGACACTTGTCACATGCCAATGCATGCATTTTTATAGTGACAATCATGAACAACACGTACAAATGCTACATGTACATGTGCCGATGCATCATGAATTTCAATTTCTAAAATTCAATCACCTTCAGCATTAAAGTTTCACCCGACCTTTACGGTAATTGGTAACATTACAGTAGTAACCATATTGCATGGACACATCCTTTCTAACAATAACTTCTCACGGCTAGTTCCGGAAAAATTTCAAACAGCAAAATCGATTGTATCAGTTTATGTTTATGTCAGGTTTGACCATTAACTTCTTTTGAGTAATATACAACAGATGTGGTTATAAGTTTGATCCTCGTCAGAATTGAGCTGATGTGAAAGGTTGCTGATTGATGGTCACATCGCTGTATAATTATGACCAATGAATTAACCAACTGGATGACCCCCAAACCGATCGGCATCGGCACAGCAGGGTTTTGGGGGCAGAGGCAAGTATTCGATTATCCAACTGAATTTGATCCTGCAGATGAGCGTGAGGTTGAGCAGATATTGGACATAAGAGGTGGTATCAGACAAGTTAAACGGTGAAAACGACACACAGGTTTACATGTCTCATATTGTGATGGCAAATTATAATTGTCTCTTACATCTGTGCTTGCACTTTAATCCTTGTCCTACACATGGACCTAAAACTTCATTAGGGAGATTTGTCCATAGTTAAAAGTTAACTTTTTTCACTTGTTGATAGTATTCTCCTCCCCTATTACTAAGTCTTGTTCCGTCATGCGCGTTAGACAATTTCCGTCTTCAGGAGTTCTTAATACAATGATCCATGACCTTTCAGAAGGTGAATGCCTGATACAACATTGTCCAAGCTATGTACTTAAATGTCACTTTAATATAAGGAATCGCTATAAGGATAATTAGATTGCACAGCCACAATTTAGATCAACTTGAGGGATGGCAGTGCGTGTTTAGAGAGATTGGAAAAATCCTAATACACATTTAGAGGGGACATGTCGATTTTATACAACGGGCGGAATAATTACTTCCATATGTTTTGCGATCTTTATTGCTTGATTAACTACAAGATCTATTTGTTGGCAGACTAACTATCTGATTGACTGAATTACTGGTACTTTCGGGCATAAGAAGGATCAGCCTCACTAGAAATATTATAAATAGATTCCAATGCGTGTTCTAGATGAACGTTTCATTGACATTTCAGCGGATGATCAATTGACATTGGATTCGAAATATGTTTGATGTATCATGTTTTAAATAAATATCTAAAACTTAAGATTATATGAAATTGTTTGAGTAAATCAATAAAGCTGAATCTATTTTGTCCTGGCAGAGTGAGACGAAAAATTTTGTACTTTCAAATAGACTGTCCCTTCAAACGCTTCGCAGTGCATCATCCTCCTACCCTGCAATCTTCTAGCAGACTTTCAAAAAAGTAACCGCCACGGCATGGCGATTACCGAATAGGTGGATACAAAATAATGACACATCACGGCATTCAGCAGGTCGAATGTGTTGAGACCCTTGCAAGTAAATGATAAAATTGTTGAAAGCATCGGGAGATTTCTTATCCCCCGGCACAACGAAGTTGGCGGGGGATATTGAAATAGGCCCCGTCCGTCCGTTGGTTCGTTTGTCTGTCTCGAAATCGTTTCCGATGCAGAGTTCGTAAACAATGAGAGATTTATTTACAAAAGTTGGTACGTACATCCTTCAGATACTGTAGATGTGCCTTAATTATAAATGCTATTTTGGTTTTACAAAATATTTAATGTTTCTGTTTCCATGAAAACAAAATTAGACTTAGCCTCTGACTGGCCGAAATTATTTTGGGGTCAGACTTCGAAAACTATGAGAGATTTATTCACAAAACATGGTACATACATCCTTCAGATACTGCAGATATACCATTTGTTATTTTAAAGTTTAAACAAAAAAATTTAATACTGCCTGTTTCCATGGAAACAAATTTGGACTTAGCCTCAGACTGGAGTAAGATTCCTGTCCTATGAACTTAGTCCTAGTTGTGCCTTTTACTACTAGGAATTATGTCAAATTGTTTAATTTTCAGTTTCTAAGGCAACACTTTGAACTTACACCATATTTTCATAGTATGCTTTGTTATTGGACCATTACTGTGAAACCAGTCATGATTGTTTATTAAAACTTTGTGTGCACTTCAGACTAGTAATCTAGCTGTGCCTTTCACTATAATGGATCTATATTAATATTTTATATTGTTTGGGGGGATATTGTGAAACTAAGTTTGACTGTCTGAAATAGGTTAAAGCATGTTTTAAGACCATAATTTCTGAAACATTAATTTTGAGCATAAACCTCAGTGAACAAGCACCGAATTGTCCATGGTTGATACAGTATGTTTCCAAATGTGTCATCCTATTTTGTATGTACGTTTTCAGTAAATAATGAGATGGTTCATTCATAGCAATATGTTTAGCCATATGACGGGTAATAGTGCTGACTCTGTGTTAACATTGTTGCAGATTATTGACGATCACTTGTTGCATGTGCGTGACAGGCTGTTTAATATACAATACATAATATACATATACAGTATTCAAATAATCACTACGTGGAACGTAACAATGTATACAACAAGAATACATTTTTCGTAGCTTTTCACCTGATGTGTTTTAAGAGATATAAATATTAAACGACGAGCTTTACGTTTTGTGCATCAATCGTGATATGTACATATTTTATATATATTCATCGTCCCAATGTTGTTTCTCAAAACGAAAGCAATGGATATGACCACGTATCCATTAATAGCAAGAAATTGGAACTGATCCAACATTTAGTCATACAATAAAGACTGTTCTCTGTTATGACTGTTCACCATGTCACAATACGGTCCAATTACACTTTGGAAAACAACCCGTACACCATACAAGGGAGTCAGAAACTGATGAAACACATTGATATTTCTTCAGTGCCAGAGTAAAATACAAGGTACCGTGAAATAGGGCAACCATCTGTCGTCCTCTTCATGTGACTGATTTGTTCTGCTGCCCTGTGACACCCCTGGACCTGGCTGGTGGAAGGGCAGGCTCCGCAATCAATACTTGTCAGGATGAAATTGAGGGTTACATGGTGCATCTCACATAGCATTTGATGTGATCGATTTGACAGTCTCACATAATTGCAGGTTCGACACGGGAGGCAAGGACATACTAAATGTCTACTTCAACAAGGTCACTTCACGTTTGGGTATTTCACGTTTGGGTAATGATTAACGTAGGAATGATTCAGCAATATTCAGCGCTATCATTATGATGTTCGACCGGTATCTCCAGACTTAGTGGAGACTAGCAATGGCAAAATATATGCCTCTTACGTTTGTGATTTGTATCGACGTTCAACGATACCGAGTTATATTGGTAGTATAATGTAAGGTGCAGATCTTAGGTCTCAGCATTGGCATAATACACGCGTGTGACAATTTCATAAATGTATATTCTCTATGCAACCCGCCTGACAGCAAGGCGTCCTCTGAAGGTGCGATCCTAACTGCTCGCCACATGCATCAAATATTGGGTTCGCCAGGAAACATCAGGGATGGGATATGCGCTAATGGCGTTACACCATGGTTCCACACGAATCGAGATTTTGCCTCCGATTCACAGATGGCAGAAAACGTTATTAGTGACGTAGCGGAGAACGGTAAGCAAGGGCAACAACTTTTGACCATCATCGGCAGGGAAGCCATAGTGTCATGGTGAGAGGCAGTATCACATATGACAGGCGTACTGATTTGGTTATTAGAAATGGAAATTTGACTGACCAGCGTAAATGTGTTGACTACGTTTTGCCTCCTGTTGTGGTTCCATTCGCTCTCATTATTGGCATACCTTTTGAGCATAACAATGCCAGACTACATCCTGCACATGTCGTCACTGACAAGAAGGCATTCAGAAATTGGACTTGCAAAAGAGTCCTCTAACATGTCTCCAGCACAGCGTCTGTGGGATCAACTCGGGTGGGGTTGGAGAGTGTACGCCAGAGACACAGTATCCGCTTAGGGTAGCAGTATCGAGGACAGCCATACGTAAGTTAATCAACAGTATGCATTCAAGGTTCCGTGCATATATAGCCAAAGATTGTGGACATACCGGGTGTTGATCTACATGCCAGAACTGACACGTGCATTCATTATCATTACACCTTCAATATCATTTCATCAGTTCACTTATGTTTTGTAGGTACTATATAGGGCATAAATATAAACAATAGCAAATGATAATATCTTTCTGCAAAATGTGGAGTCAAAATATCATTATTTTAGTTCATTTTTTATGAATATAACAGAGTTGTATCTAAAGTGTTAACACTATATACATAACTAATACTGAATGTATTATAAACAATAGTAGTGCAGGAATAGATTCCTGAGTAAAATTATGTAATAAAATCACAATCCTTTATTTGAATTCAGAAAGACGTTTGTAGAAAGAAACTTAAACTCATTACAACTACTCATTCAATGATTCACTCATTCATGTCGTGCTCATTCATTTCTTAAAGGAGAACCCGTGTTTGTGTCTGAAATGCAGACCGCTGGGTTAAGTCGATTCTAATCTGGGACATATCATTACATAATTACTGTTAGCGCGTCGTGGAGTGGATACGTCTTGGTTAGTATTAAATGTGACAGGTATTATATCAGTGCCAGACAGCCCATCAATAATCTTGCCCCTGGGGGAGTCTTGGAAATATGGCAAGAGAGAAAGATAACGCCGGAAATCAATGTCAGTTTCTGAAGTTTCTCCTCTGGTTTGACGATAAATAATAATACATGGCGACAGAAACCTTCAGACACAGCTTCTGAAAGTAATGAGTCATTGATTGGAAGACAGAGTTAATGTGGATCAAAGGGTTTCATTCTGATACCTGCACATTCTTGTCTTAAATGCAAATATACTGATGGATAAATATGAGGGATGTGTGAAAAGCGTATCAGAAACCTTTATCACCAGAACCACAATTACAGGAATTGGAGAGACTGGCATGTCATTTTAAAGTGTAACCACCAGGAACCATGACAACCTGCTAGCATCGTGTGTGCAGATCCTGGATGGACCATTACCATTTGCACAACGAGTCAGCCTTTAGTTTGTTTCCAAAAGGCTAAGCATGCATGCATATGAATATAGTACACAGCGACAAAAGCAGGAAACTATTCTGAGTACTTTATAAACTATTTGAAAGCATACATCCTCTCTAGTGTAGTGAAGGACAATTCTTTTAAGGCAATGAATCATTGCATTGGTCACATGTACAGTACAAGTACAGTGTAAGAGGGAATATGTTTGTTAAGAAGGGGATCGATAAAATATAGAAGCGAAATCAAAAGAACACAATTTTACTCGCCTTGTACGACACACATTGGGTTGCTGGGGCCATATGCATTCTAAGCGATACCACGTCATTACCCGAAAACCCCAAATCCTAACAAAATTTAGGTGATGCTCGTTTTAAGAAAACAGGTGATAACATGAAAATGAAGCTCAGCTCTGGTCATGAGAAAAATCAAGATTCAGAGGTACGATATGCGGCTCGATGTATTCTTTGTCTTTTTGGATGGGAGAGAAAACAGACAAAAGAAACAACGGCCATCATTATGGTCATTGTCGTTACATTCTTGAAAGATGTAATCGTTGGCTGGAAAAAACGACACTCTTTCTGTTGCACATGTCATCAAAGCAACGAGTCTAATCGTTTATGAGTTATGAGTTACTTCAAAACATCTTGTAACGAAATATTGACTGGGAACAGTGATTGAGACCGCGTGACATGGCGACCGCCACTTGAGTGATGTCTATGTTTACCTTTTTTGTTAAAATAACACATACGACCCGGTGGTTCTATTTGTAAACTTTCATAAATAAGAACATTCCAACGTTCTTGGTGAAGCTTGTTTTGTGAATACATCAGTACCAAATATTGAGGACCTATGGATTAATATTAATGTACAATTGTTAGTATTGATGGCACGAATTCTCAAAGAGTCTTGTCGTTTCTGTTTCAGACATCAGTGAGATGACGTGCGTTCGTCAAATTCTTGGGTTTTTTCCAAGTCAATAAGATCTTCGACTGCCCGAGAAGCGTGAAGACAAGGACAGAACCTTGTCCTTTTGAAAACCCTGTTTATACGCCTATCAACAGAACCTTGAAACAAATGCATGTCAAACGATTTTGGTATTGATTGTTTACGAACACCATGTCCTGAGGTGTCGCTTTCAAGGATCTCACAGCTTTGATTAACCATCATTAAACTTAATGTGCCTGTAACAAGCCCTACGAAAGATATCTTAAGTGACCTTGACTCGCTTTTTCAAGCCTCATGGCACCTGCAACAGAAGCACAGTGTCAAGCAAAACATGTTTCTAGATTCAACGTTCAAATGTCATTAAAAGTTTATAAGACAATCGTGCATAACATACGCAGTTGTTCACAGCAGACGGATGATTGGGGATTCGAATGCAAAACCAAACGCCACCCACATCTAAGCAACCAGTCTCCTGACAAATTCAAACTTCCAGACAAACAATAAAGGTTTGAGAAAAAGCCAAGCGCTAGCTCCGTGTTGTCGTGACTCTAACAAAGGTCGAAGGTGTTTGGTAGTGCTTAATTACATTGTAGTCCTTCCATTAACCTAATGAGACTGGACAATGCCAAGGGCACTAAGTACCTTCAGAAGCCATAGGACAGTTATTGCCTCAGCCGCCTAATTAGTCATGTTCCTAAGAAGCACATGTACGCTTTCTCTGAAGTAATTGATATTTTCCCTCAGAATAGAACAAAGCTTGAACGTGTTGATGACGTAAATTGGCCCTCTTACAGGCAGGGGTGCCATATCTAATGTGCTATGATACGTGCTGATATTTATAGTCCGCCTCATCACGTATTTGTTATAATTCTAAAGATTATCTCGTTTGTGTGCACTCTCGATAATGAAGTTCAAAAACAGAGACATTACGACCACCACTACTACTAATACTATGATTCAATGGAATACCGTTTACGTCATCAGTTTGATGAAACTGTCCAACATCTTCTTTGCCGATGTTCACCTCCAACCCAGGGCTCTTACTTAAATGATGGTGTGGCAAAGGTCTTTTGTTTTTTGCTGCTGTCTTTGCCATGCCTTTGGCTTAAGTTCCTCAGTCTATTAATGGTATGACGCGGAGCAGGTTCAGGCTGTCTTGGAAAACGATTCTTGAAGGATTGTCTGGAATAAGCTCTTTTACAGATTACGAACCCTTGAAGTAAACAAACTTTCTTCTCTTTCAGTTTGTATATGTCTGTCACATATGAGGGTTCTGTTCCATTTAACAGTAATGTTAAAGAAGGCAAAATAAAAGCTTTTTAAGTTTGCTGACCTCGCATTTGAAATTGCTCGCCTGCATCCCCAGTAAACCGTTGTCCGAATCCCCATTGTTCTTGGTGCCCTTAGTGTGGTTCCTCCTTTATACCGCGAGAGAACAGCCTTTCTGACAGTCTGTGTAATGCAGAAGGCTGCTGTGTTGGGGGAGTCCCCATACTGTACGTAAGGTTCTTGGGTGCTTCGACTTGGCAGTGCTTCCTGTGTGTAGGGAGCAAGGTTACCTGAGCTGATGATGATCGATAATAATAAATGTAATAAAAAAGTGGAGAGTTGGAAGAAAAAGAAGAAGAAAGTGTTCATGATGTGAGGGTAAACAAAATTCGTGAGCAAATGTTGGGTATAATACTCAAGTTTCGACGACAATCATTTTACGAAGTTTCATCCAAAGGAGAGCTCGAGCTCAACAAATATATTTACACAAATTTATCGTTGGGCTAACTCTCCTGCTGACTCTAAACATGGAGTCCGTTCCGCCATTTTGCCCACTCGAACACAGCTCTCGATCGCACAACTGTCAATGCCACATTAAAACTATGTGCTGATATTTGTTCATGTATATTACCTGTCATGCATGTTATAACAAACTGTCCCAAAGTTCCTGCATTTATTGTGAAATCCTTTAAAACAACGTTGATGTCTGCTAGCCTAAGAAGAGTGAGCGGACGTGTGGGTGTGCTGTTTCCCTGTTTCTGATTGGTCTATATTCAAGGGCTTATAATATCCAGTGAAACACGAACTCGTTTGCATAAGCTGTTTTGCCTGACTTGAACGCAGACGACACGACTATGTCAGCAAAACCGGCAAATAACACTGACGGGTTAACTTGATAAAACTTTCATTTTAATAGGTTTTTCGTATGATTTTCATAATTTCTGATAATATTGTGCATTGTGACATTAAATAATTTCATCTCACTAATCCCATTTACGTACTTGTGTGAGCATGATAAGATTTTGTAAAACTAATACACTTTGGTAAATACATCTAACAGGTTTGTTTTTCAATTTCCCAAAAATGCTTTAAGTCTGCGCAACTGTTAAACAACCGAGAACTGCAGTAGAATACCAATATACTTGTATGAGAATAATTAACGCATAACATGCAGTTGCAGCCAGATTTGTCACTTTCAGGCTGCACAACTCCTTCCCAACTAAGACCTCACCCCGCGCAACGTGGAGAGGCCTGAACCCTCAAAGAGAACTACAATGCATGACTTAACCTTGATATGGGCAGATGCAGTTCATTTGCTCACTATGTACACCATCAAAAGCAAACACATCTTAAATCGGCTTGCTGCATATCCAGCACAAGCACGATCTGAAATGTCAATTGAAAACAATCCAGAATTCTATTATGGTTTTCAGATGAGAAAAGAAATGTTATGTGAAGATTAACGTAAACGTTTGTAATGGTGTTGGAACTGTGGCTAGTGCAAACATAAAATTCATCACAAAATCTTACCCAGAGGAAAAAACCATTGTCACCATGTTGAAAAGTGCTCGATCACGGTATTTGATTTTAGTGCAAAACAGAACTTAATTACTTTTGAAATGTTTTCTTCTGGCTACTGTCATGACTTCCAATGCCCCTCCCCGTTGAGCTTAAAGTTAGATACGAGTTTCCAAGCACAGAATCTGTTGGGGCATTCCACGTTGTATACCCTAGCAATAGAACAAAAAATGTTAAGAATGTCATTATGCCTACATTATAAAACTGACACCGCCACATTTAAAATAGTATACCCCAATGTATGATAGTTACTATTTACTGTCAAGTGTAACGATTCCGAAGGTTTACGAATATTTTCAAGACTCTGTCGGTAAGTTCGGAATGCAGTTTTTTTTCTATTTTATGGCATGGATGTCCCAAAATAAATGAGGGTATTCAAAAGGATGTATAACCGACATGCTATATCTGTTACTATCACTCGTGGTATGTACAAAATGTTGTATATATTTATCGTTCCATAAGTTGTTTTTCAAAATAAAACACTGAGCTTGACCACATAATCAACTGTAATGTATCTTTAAATACACTCTTAATTATTTTCTTTACAGTGTTGGCGAGGCAGTCGGGAATAAGATACCCACGTCTTCACGTCTTTAAAGATTTCTTTGAGTTAAACAGCAGGGGTGCCCAAAGACCATTTAAATGTCTATGTGGCAGCAGACTAATTATATCATTGAAAACATATCCACAAAAACACTCCTGACGGCATCACGTTTTTGTTCCTATGGAACCTCTTACTTGTATCTTATTTCAACACTCTGTCAGCACTGGTCTAGTTACATTTGTGTGTTTGACAACGCGATGGACATTTCCGCCAATCTTAACCATATGACATTTAGAGCACCGACCGTATTGCAACATCTGCCAACAGGTTCCATATGTATTCTTCTTATCAACAGTGGTTTTAGCGCCTTGCGTCTGGACATTATGGTGTTTACTTGGTATAGCGACCATCGAATCTGATCCGCCCTGAGTGGTAATAGTATACACAATTCCAAGTCTATTTCTATGTGCAAATCTGTTGTGTCGTTAGGAGTCTAATCAATATATGTTACAGAAGACATTTGTTGTATAGAAATGATGTCCATTACAAACTTCAGCCGTGTATGCTGACGTGTTTTCACAAATCAGCTTCCATTAAGGGACTTGATTGTTGATATTGTTTAATGGACAATAATGATGTTTACTTTCAGATGCATAAAGCAGATTATGTTTGTACAACGCGTTTGTGAAGAATTTGAGAGCAGACATGACTTTAGCTCCAGAGGTTTGTATTTGTTGCAAATGAATATCGGAAATCATTAAAATATCAATAAACGTGCAGACAAACATGGTACAATTATTTTTGTTATATATGTAATAATTTAATGTCAAAATGTCAGAATGAATTTGTGCCTGGAAGGGCGCACTTATCGCTTAGAAACCTTCCACGTCGCGTATTGTCATAATGTTAGCTTTTCTAAGCTTTCTTAATTTCGTTCTATTGATAACGTTCCTTTGTACAACTACTTATAACTCGTTGTTGTTTAATTTACAGAAAACGTCTCAACCCCATCTCTCACATACCTTACAGGTAGTAACGCCATACTGCATATAGCATACATTTCTTGCGTCCTGTGAGTGTGAGGAGCAGCAGGTAACCCATCCTCGAAATCCAGGGTATTTGTAACTTGGCCAAAACCATCGTCAAATACCCTTGAATTACTCCTATAAAGAACGATCTTTGTGACCCTACGTTTTGACCAATCAGTAAAGAGTGCACAGCAAATGGGCTGTACCCAATCACGTTGAAGGTCTCTCCCAACACTCGGCGAAGTTTTGTGGCATCACAATCCATCACCTTTTATATATATATTTTAACCATCGTTTTTAGGGTATTCATTTTATGGTCAGCAGCAAATAAAAATATGTTTAATTTTATCTTCTCCTTTTCTGCTCTTTTGTATATTATCTTCTATCCCCTCCGTACTTCGTCCCGATATAGCCTCCATAATGGGGGCAAAAGGCGACGTAAAATAAGCTGACTTTAAAAAAAAAAAGCTTTGTGGCATGAGCCGTTGTAGCTGTGTTTATTTGTCAAGAGCTACTGTACTTCTCTTGCTAATTCGTCTCGTTTAGTACGTGATATTTCATTGGCTGTCCCTATTTAGCACGATGGATTTTCCAATTCGCCAAAGGACTTTCGTTCATAGGAGTGAATCCAGGGCATTTGACGAAGGCTATAGAATGCAGTTGACCCAGCATGCAGTTTAATTCAACTGATTATTACTCGTCCAGGAACTAAGTTCAAAGAAGAGACGGATGTCCGTTTGTGTTAAGTTAAATATACTTAAATTGAACAAGTAGAGCAATCAGTTTTTAAAAATGTGAAAGCAACAGATCATCGTTTGATTGTTTTAAAGTCAATGATGGGGTAATCCACACTTTTTCATTCACATGTATCAGAACTGTTTCAGACATTACAAGACGCAATATATAAACAAGATAAACACTATTTATTTTAGCGATCTACATGTACATGTACACACGATCTATATACAAGCACTGCATACTCAAGATTAAGTTAATTAACCATAGATGAGGAATAGCTAAGTATTTATTTTATAAACCGAGTAATATCAAGTAAATGGCCATGGATGACGTTGAGTCATGGGGTAATTGGTTGCGTTGCCATGGTGATCCATCATATGTAGACGGATAATATTTCTCGCATCGTAAGCTATTTAGACTCGCCGAGCTCTCAGATTAGGCCTTACATCCTTTCGGCAAAGGAACATGTCTTTTATCATTAACAAGGAACCTAAATGTCAGCTAATGCATAGGATTACAAAACCATCAGATAATGACGCGGGAGATTGCTGCTAATATAGAATTATATGCTTACTTTGACGACATGGCTGACAAGTATATTAAATTCTTAAAATAACAGGTACATAAGACTGTGTCCTATATTCATGACTTCAGAGGTAGCGGGTTCATCGGAATAAGATCTTCACATTGAAAGATCTCTCGATGAAGTTTTAAAGTCTGTGCATATATGTTTTGGGAAAAAGCGCCGTCCTTACAAATGTATATCAAACGAACGCAAGCTTTCACACAGAGGGCCTTTAACATCAATTCTGTTCATACTCAAACCATATCATACCCATTTATTGTCCCTCTTAACTGGGGTTTTTTTCAGTTTTAAAAGTTTCAATTTTAAGAATAACGGACATTGAAAGGGTCTTAAGACCAGGGCAGATGTGTCACCCAGTCTTGACAAATGTCATCGTTTGAACTTCTCTAGATGTTATCTTGATAAGATTGATTACCGTTGATTGTAACCAGACATTTCTGCTTATGGTACCTTAAATACCAACGAGTCAATTTACAGACAGATGCAAGACATTTTCTTATTAAGAAACTTGACGAAGGTTCAGGTCATATTTGCCAGTACGTTGGAAATACTTCTTCTAATGACCGTCGGTCGGTTGTTATTATATATAGCGATGATAAAAATTGAAGCAACACCGGTAATTGTAGACAGTATCACGCTGTCAGGTTATATTGCTGATATTTAACTGTTCGTTTGATTTTAATGTAAAATTATCTGCCTGTTTGATGTTTATTAATGCCATAAAGAAAAAAATGAGAACAAATCTGGACTTTAAAGTTTATTTAATCAACAAATGAAAATTCGGTCAAAAATCGACCGAAAAAGATCTTGAAAAGTATTGCAATAGTCTGAAGACATTGTTCCTGGAATTCATAAGGCTTGGTCGAAACACTGAGAAGATTGTCCTGTCGCTCGGATACAGTCAGATTTGGTGAGCAAAACATTCCCCAGCACAAATCAGTAATGGGTGTACCCACAAGCTTGGCTGATATCTCTCTGACTTACCATTTCCATGAACTGACCAAACGTAAATTGTATATTTACTAGTATTAACTGACGCTGAAAAGTCTTGAATGACCACTATGTACATTTAGTCAGGACTCATCTCTGCAGGACGTACCAGATTTACAGTTAAGGAAACCTTTATGAAAGTCAGAGTTGATTTGAAATTAGTTGATGTGCAATCTTTCAGACATACGCAACGTGATGTGCAAGGGACAAACTGAGTTTCAAAGAAACATGAAAGCAAAACGTCGCCTTGTCAGAATAAGTCATTGGAGCCTTGTTCTTCCCAACGGACATCACAGTGATCATACAACTCCCCAGAAGTCCCACTGGATCCAGTATTCGGAAAACATACTACAGACTGTTATCAAGATATAACTTATGTCATAAAAGATAAAAAAGGAGACTGCTATGATAATTAGTATGTTTTAATTTTAATAACATATTCGATAATACTCATCAATAATAGATGTCTTACTGACGTTTAAAAGATACGATACCCAGAAAAATAAGGACATCCTTTACCAATTCATTTTTTGTCATTGTTCATCAGAATTATTCTTACTTATATGGAGTTTTGGGCTGAAGCAACGCTCCTGAGTAAATATCTCTAAACATTTGTTTGTGTGTCTTCAGTCGTCTCTACAAGTCTTGATATAGTTTCTTTTGGACGTCAGTATACATACCACTGATAAATAAATGTAACGTGAGCAATGACCCGCGCTGTGAATTCAATGAATACTTCTACCTAGAACCTGCAACTATTGACGGAGGGATGGCAGGTTATATCGGACTGTACATTGCATGATGTACGTTTCTTATCGTATAGTAATAACTCTGCGCGCATTCACTTCGTCCTTCAGCATAAGTGCTTATAATGCAAGTGGTAGATTAAACACAGTGCAGTAGAGCGTTAATCACGGGTATCATGAATTACACGTGCGGACACCTTCCTAACCTCTCAAAGCTAAATGAACTGTTGTGAGCAGGCCGTACGTCTACCAGACGGTATTGCTACTTTTGCGCAAGCTCGCCTTGCATTCGTGAGACAGTACAGTAAGCTTTAAATGTCACTCAGGATTGGGGATCTGTTCAGATATGCAAACTGCCTCATCATCTGCCTGATTAGAGTTTAACATCTTTCCATAACCACTGGACGAGAGGGAATTTATGTGAGATTAGTTAGACTTACAGACATAAACTTATCAGGAGCATTTATCAAACTATATATTATGTACAAGAAGTCCTATAAATGTTGTTACTTAAAACTACACAGAGTTGGTTTAATATCTCAACTTGTATTAAACATTTTGAATATTGTCTCAGGGGAGTGTCGTAACAGTGCCAGTAAACATTTGCTTTAATCACAAACTAATGAAAAACTGTAAATACTAACTGTGACAACTTTAGTGGTTGAAGAAAGGCAATACTTGTTTGCGTAATGTTATCTTGAAAAACATTTGTTGTCATTTACAGGTTAACATAGTTAACATAATAAACTGGGAAACGTGATCTTTTATCAAATACCCATGAAACATAACTCGGGTGGAAAATGAGTAGGTGTAATTCTTTCCATTTCACCACTACATCTTGTGAGGGCTGCCAGTTGAGGGTGGGGGGGGGTAAGGGAGCAACTGTTGGAATCTTATTGGGTGGAGAGAATGCTGATAAAATGTAAAATCTCATGGCATGAGCCAATCTATTCTGTTCTTAGAAAATTGCCGATAAGCTATTTAGTTTTTTAATGTGTATTTATTCCGAGGTACGTTTATTTTTGTTATGCAATTACATCAATATGAAACGCAGCTGTAAAGGGGAGATTAAGGTTAATGGATGCGCCCTAAGGCTGTTAACACATGTTCATGATACCGTTCATAGTTACAAACTGATTTTATTTTAAAATACGGATATCTCCGCAATCTATCTGCATGTAGGTTTTACTCCTTTCTCATTTAAACTATTTATTTTCTCTACAAACTATACTGACGTCCAAAAGAAAGTATACCACGATTTTGAGAGACTACTGAATAAATTCACAAATGCCTTGGATATACAAGATATATCCCTTCATGACTTGGAAGGTTTGTCAATGAGATGTTGTCAATCAAATTACACTCACCGAAATCCAAGCATCCTTTTGATCAACAATGGCATAAAAAACGTAAGGGAAAATAATTGAAATCATTTGGTATACTTTCTTTTGGGCGTCAGTATATTTATTTTGAAAATCGTCCAGCCCTCTTCCCTAACAATACGGTCGTTCCCGAACTGAATTGAATGATGAGCCATACATGTATCAAGTAATAAGTCGACTGATAAGAAATATCCAACTTATTAATTGGCCGACGAATTGTTATACTGAGCCATAATGCTGTAGTTCGTGCCATTTTCGTGTATAAAGTTGATTAAATGTCATCAACTACCAACACTAGCTTCAATATAATGTTTCGATAGATGTAGAAAGGTTACCTATAGAGCTTGGTATCTTTTTATCCTTATTCGGAGTTAACAACAATATGCCACAAACTAATCTGAAACTGATATCCACAACATCTAATATTGCACTGTTCGGTCGTGATGTCTTGTAACATGATGGCTTAAATGTGGGAGACAATGTTGAAGAGCATACCAAAACAGGCATTGGTTTTCATAGAAAGAACAACTGATTATGAAGGAAAATAAAATGCAAATTGTATGTACTACAACGTCTACTGCAAAATGAAAATTGTCATTAAATTCCTGAAGTGGTCACAAAGTGGCTGCAGACAGACACGTTTGCTTAGACACACGTCAATGCTTTGCATGCAAACTGAGCTCTAACTGCGTATAATTTGTAGCTGTAATTAATATTTCAACAAATGTTTTTTTTCATATCGCTCAGACGCCATTCTAAAATATCCCCGGTATTAGCTATTCAAGAACAAAGTCAGGTCACTTAATAAGACTACAGTTGTCATATGACGTTCAAATACGACATCAGTACTACATCTATCATGTGCCGCCTTTAGTCAACGATCATACAGTAATGAATTACAAATCCTTAATTAGCATAACAAGTTATGAACGTTTTAAATATTTGCCACCCTCTATTGTGTGTTCTGCAATTTATGAATAAAGTTTAAAATATAGACTATGAATGTATTACTTAGGCTAGGTGTCACCTAGGGCAAGCGACTTTGCTCGTAAATTGCCCTCGTCCACCTAGCTTAAATTGGGTACTTGGTCGGAAAGGGATGGTAATGTGAATATTAACCTTCTAGCGTTGTAACTGGTAGCTTGGTTGTATACTCCCTGGAGAGTTGATAAATTCTGTGGATTGCCCCCCGTCCAGTGATCAGGGTAATAATAGTTTCACTATTTCGTTTAAGCTTACTCGTTCCTTATTGGTCAACATCCATTGTCCAATCTACGATACATTTAGCGCATTAATACAATGTAGCCGCCCTGACCCGTTGAACATCATATTTGTAAACAAACAAAAATTGTAATCAAACTGGCGTCCAAAGCTAAACACTTCGGATTTTATGATAATTGGGATAACTGACATTGGCTCCGGGAAAACGAAACGGATATCTTACCAATGTCCGCTTTACATTTTTTTCTTCAGCAATATATCTTCGATGTATTAACACACACTATGCATTGCACAATATTCCTCCATCACATTTCTTCTGATGAGTTTGGAGACAAACGAAATGCGACGCATCAAGAAACTAAAGTGATGTTGAAGAAAACTGCCATCTGATGTGCTATTTGTTCTATATATATATAATGTAATGTACTTCTGAACTATATCGCTTCTGAAGAGTCTTTGTAAAAGACGAAATATGCATATCAAGCGAGTAAAACGATTTTGCTAGTATCTGCAATCTGAAGTTTTTATTTTCTCTATATCTCGATCCTACGTTTTAACCAACCTTTTTATTTTAGTTATATAGAAAGTTTTAGATATATATAGTTCAGACCAAAGTTAAGAAGTGATATATAAGATGTGTGAAAAGAAGACTTAACACATTATAAACAGGAATATAGACATACGGGTTTCGTAACGTTTTATCATGTTTTGTTATGAAAATAAATCTAAACATATGTATATACCGTCTTGAGTAGTTTTACATCTTTGAAGACATTTCAAACAGTCTTGACGATTCAGTGAGTGCAAGAGAGCGCGTGTGTATGTGCATGTGCGTATGTGTCTGTGCGTGTGTGATGGGGACATTGGTACCTTTGCTCAGTTAATAAAATCAGCGAAGAAAAAATGAAAAAAAATGGGTACTAAAGTGCATTCGTCATAAATACAAGAGCTTTCAAGGACTTAAAATTGTGAGCATGTTTGTGCGTGCTTGTGTGCGTGCGTGCGTGCGTGCGTGCGTGCGTGCGTGCGTGCGTGCGAGCGAGCGAGCGAGCGAGCGAGAGAGAGATAATAAACATATATGCAATACTGTACTTCCTTCTGAGTCATGCTTTCAGGATGTTTTCAGATTCCAAGCTGACTGACGCCTTTTCAAATATATTTGGCGTCCTTAATAATATCTGTGCGCCATTTGCAACACGTTCTCAATAGTTTTATGTGTCATGGCTCAGATGTTGTGCACAATGCTGTGTCCTGGACAAAACACTGACAGACCCCCATTCCTGTATCCCATTCCCAGTTTGTATCACTTTGATAATAACATATAATAGTATACATGTACATACATTCAACAGAAAAATCAGTCTTGAGATAAGATATGTCCTTGTCCTCCAAATACACAAATATTCCTTTGACTGCCTGTCCCCAAATACCTTTTTATAGTTTATGTTACTGTGTCAATCAGAATACAGCTAAATGAATCTCTTGACAATCTGATGGACAGATTTACAAACTGATTAGGTTACACGTTTGTATACGCAATTCAAGTTGTTTGAATGAGGTGACCGACGTTCAATGGGTGGGGTTACTTGTGTACAAGGATGTAAAGATGTGACTGTATATTTTGTCACAAGCTGACTCGATCAAGCTTATAGAAAACTTTATGTTATTCTATGATACACCTGTCTGCTTACAGTAACCCTGTCTTGAAGCACGACTTAAAAGAAACTGTACTCTTAGAGGAATAATATTTCTCTTTAATTTACTTCTTATTACTAGTATATTGTTACAAATTAAAGAGGGCCCTGGGGCCATTTTTCCGTAGTAATTTATTCAAAGGACCCTGTAAAATTGGATTCTCTAACATGAAGTCAATGACAAGGACTCTGAAAGTTTCATTCTTAATTTCCAACAATATGAACTGTTTACTTTTATAATAAATATTCAGAAAAATGCCCCAAACAAAAAATTCAATGTGAACTGATTACTTTTACCATTATTCTAGTGGTACAAATTCAAGAGGGCCCCGGGGGCATTTATCTGTAGCAATTTGGTCAAAGGACCCTGTAAAATTGGATCCTTTAACACAAAGTCAATGACAAGGACTCCTATGTTTCATTCTTAGTTTCTAACACAGTAGTAAATATATTCAACTGGCTGTACAGTCTTATAAAAAAGTAACATGACTTTTTAACATACCAGACAACTTCACTGTTTGAGTGAGTGAGTGAGTGAAATGGATTTTTACATTGCAGGGGGCAATATTTCCGCCATAGCACAATGTGATGTGCAAGAGGCACATCAGGAAAAGGGACAACACAGGA
>JAUELE010247410.1:0-11038 GCA_031471655.1 Diodora aspera | reverse complement strand
CTGGCTGGGAACTGTTCACTGGACTCCACTGTGAGGCTATATAGCCTAGGCCACTCCTTCCCTGGCAAGGAATGTGCGGGTAGGTGCCTACCGTGAGTTGCACCTTTAAATAGTTGATCTTAAAAGTTTACGATCAACTTAGCGCTAAGATTGCTTTGTGAAACAGGGCCCAGAACCCTTTTTTGTCCAAAGCGCACTTGTCAGCACTCGTCAGAATGACTCAACAGGTCCACTCCAAATATTAAGCATATCAGCTATGTCCCCTCCCCAATGAAACTATAAAATGCCCCTAGTTGTGAACTCATGTTCTACTAAGTCTTAATTTAAGATGCATCACGAATGCTAATTAAACTCCAGACATCATATGTCACTAGTCCGTCTGAACACTTTGTTGTTGCCTCAGAAGTAATGAGATTGCTGCCGATGCATTCTGATTTTGTGTTTGGTGGCAGTACCTCAGAATGGGAATAAGACAAAATGTGAAACCTTATGTCTTGGGCAACATGTATATTTTAACACATGGGATAAAGATAATATATACTCAGTTCAACTATTGAAGGGTCGGTATAATGAGCTGTACCTAATTTGTTCACAGTCATAATGACTGTGATGTGTAAGTAACTGAGGTTTGCTGATAAATGTGTCATATGTAAATTGAAAAGAAGAAATGAGCAGTTGCATAAGAAGGCTAAGCTCGTTTGTGGTTTCTTTTTATAGCTATGGTACAGTTGGGTATTTTTCAACAACTAGACAGTTTTAAAGTAACGATTATAAGCGTGTTTTGTTTTCAGCTCAGCAAGTCGCTACATAAAACGTTAATAATCACTCATCGTGTATCATCAATCTTTATGGATATTTCACCCCACCGCTGCAAAAAATACAGCTTCAAAAGTGCTATATTGCACTATTCCAATGAGCGACCCTTCGATAATTGAGTTCAGTATGCATATATATGTATATACACTGCCGGGCAAAAGAAACGATACCAAATGATTTCAGTTATTTTCCATTACGTCTTTACGTCACAGCTGATCAAAAGGATGCTTGGATTTCAACGAGTGTAATTTGATTGACATCATGTCGTTGATAAAACTTTCTAATCTTGAAGGGACGTCTCTTGCATATGCAACATAATTGTGAATTTTTCAGTAGTCTCTCAAAGTCTTGGTGTCGTTTCTTTTGCCCCGGCAGTGTAGTTGATTGGGTGATTGGCCGGCATTGGACAGAGTCAGATCTCAAGACTTTGCCCCTGCCTCACAATTATCTCAGTCCATCATGCTGATATTACAGTGCTCCAGATAATGTTTCCATGCTAACATGTACATACTCCTAAGTTCCCACAGTGAGGAGTACAATGCTGTATGAAAGAGTACTGAGTGTGTAAACATAAACAAAACATATTCGTATTGAAAACTGTTTTCAGAAAGATTTGGAAGAAACAGAACATTTGATGCAAATATTAAGGTTTGTTTTAGTTTTTAAACTGACAAAGAATATGAATATTGGTTGGTTCTGGTTGTTTTTTCAGGGTATCATTGCTGCTCTGGCCAACAATAGTATGTGGAAGTCAGAACACTTGTATTGTTCTTGTCTTGTTTTTTTCAAAGTGCTGAAGCGAGAAAATATATTCATAAAATCTTCTCCCTCTCCTCCATTTGTTAAATTGTCCTCACTTGAGGTCCAGCTTAAATGGTTTAACTGTAAAAATAAATGTGTGCATTGTCAAGTATGAATAGTGCATTTTCAAATGGACGTGTTGTATGTAATTTCTCAGAAACTGTTGGAGTGCCCATCACCAAATTGACAGGAAAGCTTCTTGACATAACAAGGTATCTTTGACATTAAAGGAACATGATCAAAGATGAAGGTACACCAATCTATGTTCAGAGCTTGTCTCTCTGTTGATCTAGTAATATCATACCGTGCTGTATTTTTTTCCGATTTTTTTATGCAAAGATTTCACACTAATTGAGGCGATAAAAAAAAGGGATTTTCCGTATTCGTCTAATGCTACAAATAGATTCCGCATTGCATTTGGAGGAATGTAAGCAAACATGGAACTGGCTAAAATGGTGATACGCAATAATGTGACATGCGATTTGACGAAACGCTCACAATTAGACGAAAGGGGGATAAATATTTGGTCGAAACAGTGACACTTTTGGACACAATGGTGGCAACAAAAGCTATATATATCCATCGATCATTACCCTGAAATGTCTGTAGATTTTCGCCAAGTTTGGTGTGTCAGCATTTTGGCTTGTCATTGTTTTAGCTATAACCGATAAAACAACGACGTCACCAAAATGGGGAACATTTAGAATTATTCCTTGAGTTCGAGTAAGTAAACATTTTGGCGAATAAAATTTAGTTAACCGTCCATTATTTTCATTAGGATTTCGCAGTTATTTAAATAATATAACATTGTTGTACTCCGGCCAATTTGAACTTTTTTTCAGTTTTTGTTCGGTATTGGAGATGCAACTTTGATCATGTCCCTTTAACAACAGGAAAATTGAAGTTATAATTTTTTGGAGGTGCATCTTTGAACTTTATAATTTATGAAAACTATTTTATTAGTGGGACTAAGAAAACATTTGTAAAGTGGACATTTGTAGCCGTATCTCCTTAATTAGGAGGCTTGGAGCAAACATATTTCCAGTTCTGATGGTCACAAACAGATCTCAAACATTGCCCCAAGAGGTCAAGGGGAATTCCTGGTTGATTTGACATGGACTGACCCAAAACACACTCGATATTCTGGAGATAATGAAGCATATTCTGACAACTGAAAAAGGCGTATTCCAACTATTACATGCTGTTGGGAATCAACATGTTTTGAATTCATGTTTTGTCGCTTCATTAATATTTTGTTAATGTTGTTGGCATCTTGATTCGGAAATTTGCCCTGTTTGCACTTGGATTTAACAAAGTTTTCACACAAAGTGAACTTTTGCATCAATACACATCCAAAAAATTGCCTTATAAAATTTATTAATTAAGTTAGATTTGTGAAACTCGATGTGTTCCATCTCTGATTTATAACCATGTTATTATCACATTTGCAAAACAGCAAAACAATTAAGAAGATTAGGCAAAAATTAAAACTTGTTTTACTCAAAAGTACGTCAGATGCACATATTGCTTTTTGTGTGTCTGAACTCTTCAAATATCAAACTTCAAGATATATTCTGAAGGCACATATACAAGAAATCATGTTTCAAAGAGAACATTCTCCTTGTTTCAAAGAAAACCACCATTTCCTGATAGCAATAAACCCCATGTTTTTAAAGAAACAAAAAACATTTCAAAGAGAGGAAACCTCTTGTCTTAAATGGAACAGCAATCACGACATCTTCATCTTGCAGTATCATATATCAGTTTAGTGCTCTCCACTACCTGTCTAGTCATACACATGAAGTGATTCTGTAACAATCAAAATCTAACTTGCACTGAATGTTTACAGAACAACCAGCACTACTACAGTAAAACATCCCAAATTCGAAATTCTGAAATTTCAAAGTTACTATTTCTGTTGAGATAATCAATTTATTTTACCTCTAAAATTTCAAATTTCAATTCCTTTTTGGCAATTACCAAAATTTAAAATTCTGAGTTGAACCACTAACTTCCAAAAATGTTAACATCAAAAAGTTATTATTTTTTCCCCTTCAAAATTTTAGAAGTTTTACCGTAGCCTAAAACCTCCATGAGCCTAAAAACTGACCATAAAACGTGAGTTCAGTGCACTGGAGCTGTGTAAGAACAGAAAGAAACAGGTTTAAGTCTAAACTCCTTAAGTATCACAGCTTTAAACATTAATGTCTGGTTGAGGAGAGAATGGCTCAAGGTGAATGGCCCGGGAAGTGGGAGTAATCTGTTTTTCCCAAAGCTTCTAACAGACTGAAATAGCCCACATAAATGGACTGCACTGCTTTAAATAGTGTTAACCTTTTTAACTTTTCTTCACTGAAACAACTTGGGCATCTGTTCATCATATAAATGACGTGTAAATCATGACCAAGTCTGTGTCACTATCACCGATAAACTTCAGAGAGAAATATTACAGGAAATATATCATTTTCATTAAAGTTTGGTATGTGGTCAAACTCAATGTTTTCTTTTCAAAACAACATTTGGAATGATAAAAATACATAAAATGATGTACATACTATGACTCATGCACAAAAGATACAGTATATCTTTCAGTTTTACAGCCTTTGAATTTTCTAATTTATTTAGGACCCCCAGGTGACAAACTAAATAAAAAAGCATTTCAAACTTTCCAACAGAATCTTAAAAATATTTATAAACTTTCAGAAATATTTCATTTGCAACAATATGCATTCAGCTCAAATTTGGGAAGCATGTGGAAATTGATGGCGCATTCTTCTGACAGAAGACCCTCAGAGAAAGGTTCGGAATTAACCTGGCTATTTCACAGTAGAAAATATTCCATCTGCATCTGCTGGGAGACTCCTGCCCCATGACTGTGGAATTTTGTTAATTTTATATTTAAAGCCTTTAGCCAGTCTACTAAAGCAAGTCTAGCTAGCTTCTATTCCATATGAAACTGTACATTGTAGGAGACAGGATCTTGAAGGAATAAAAAGTAAATATAATAAAATAATTTGAAATATTTCATGGACTATTTTTCAGTCTAGCACCACCCCTGACAGAGACCAAAGCAAATTAAGTATTAGATCTACACAGTGGCGGGCCCCGGATTTATGTGATGGGGCACAACATATTTCATGAAAGTGAACTCAATTTCTAGGGCCGTCCGAGGGCACATGCTCCCCCAGCTGTAGACTTGCATCAAGTCCCTGTGAGTGTGATTATACTAGGACGCCCTGATTAAAACTGATATCCCTTTGATTATAGCCTGTCAGTCACAGTCGAACTAGGCATGGAGAGTGTGGTGTGCATTACCGATACACATAGCAATTTACATTTGACAAAGAGAGAGTGATTTACAGTGACTTTTGGACTTGACAAAAGTCCAGCTCTTCAGGGAAAGTTAGAAAAAATCAACATAAAACATAGTGCAATATGAATTCACGAGTTATAAGTACTCACAATAATACTCAACTGGTCCAAAATCAGGTGAGGCAACTGACTCCCCTGACTCAGCCAGCATGGGTAGGGAATAATTTAAACTTATTTTATTCACAAAGTGAAAGGGATTGTGCGCAAGTTATAACAACTTAGATTGCCCTCTCCATCAGTATTTACATGATATAAAATAACAGTGAAATGAAAGAAACACACATGACAATAGGCGGACTAAGTAAATCTGGTACTCCTGCGGATAAAACACTGCACTGCTTTGAACAAGCGTTCATTTTCAGACGAGGTTAATGCATCAGACCCCTGTAAAAGTAAGGAAATATTTATATCAATCACATTATTTGATATGTTCTTAATATCTCTAAAGAGTGCACCCCTATAGGTGTTGTACAAACTACAAGTGATGAAAAAATGCTGAGCGTCTTCAGAGCAAAGATTCAGAAGCAGTCTAGAGTACATGTGCTCTTTTTATGTGCCTTTCCTCCCAGTCGCATCTAAAATCCCTAGAGGCAACGTGCATGCTTGTCGCCCCCCCCCCACCTACTTGTTCAGCCTACTTGCGTGCGTGATACAGCGTCTATAATTCCTATGATTAACCTAAAATATAAATAAAAAATACTCACAAGAAGGTAAGGGTCAAACAGTAAAAACAGTATGTTTTTACCAAGAACCAGTGTATCCGAAATCCACACGATACGTATACATTTCACATGACAATGACAATCATGAACAACGTGCAAAGGCTGCATGTGCCGATACATAAGGAATTCAAAGATTTTGGGAACATTTCACATGAAGCAAATTTTCCTAAAATTCAATGAAATTCAATTTTCGTCTGACCTTTAAAGTAATTGGTACATTTTCAGTTGTAATTATATTGCATGAAATCATCCTTTCTAAAAATAATATGCTCATCATATGGCTAGTTCCGACACTTCTCCAAACAGCAAAATTGGTTATGTCAGTTCATGCTTCTCTCAGGTATGACCCTTAACTTCTTTTGAGTAGTGTCATTGAAGTATTCCACGTGCTGTTAGTGCGGTTTATATGTTCGTATGTCTCATAATTAAATGTTCGTATGTTTTAGTGAAATATATATTTCCAATCTTTAGCTTATACTGTCTTATAGCTGCTTAGGTATGGGTTTGACAAGAGACAGTAATGGTGGAATGCTCCTATCCTGTATACTGTTTGAAAACATCTTAACGATTATCTTCTCTCTTATCTGTCTGTCTGTCTTTATATCTATCTATGTGTTCATTTTAATTAAACCAAGGTTGAATCGTTGCAGTGACGATTTTAGTCCTAAAATCCAATTGAGTGAGTTTAACTTTTCGACTTGCACCAAACCTGAGTGATTATGTAGGCGCTGGAAGTGTCTATCACATCTGATCAATACCACGTCTGGACTTTCCAGATATAATTATAATTACTATCCACAAGTCCTGTCTTATAAAGTACAAGGGAGATGGTACATACAGTTTTGACCGGTGATGGTAAACGTTGTCCGTCTGAATGAAAAAGGTCACGCCTCATCGACTTTCAGGAGTGAGCTTTGACCAACAGATCGATTGGCATATGGCTTTAGAACTTCAATGGTTCATCACGTCATAGATCAAGACTAGCTGACGTGAATTTAATATCTACCCTCGTGATCTAATAGTTACCAGTACAGAATCTCAATTTCTGAACAGAACACAACAGTATTTTATTCTCACACTTTGACTACGTTTGCAACAATGCGTTACATACATACATTGTATATATATTTCTTGTATACTGGATATAATAGTAGTATTTGTTATATATTTACATGTCTTAAATACAAAATGTATACGGCAATTTTCATTTTTATTAAATTGCACATGTTAAATAGTAATGGTTCATAGTTACATTTCATGAGATAAGGGAATTTATGGATATTCGGGTAATGACAGAAATGATTCGGGGGGAATGACTTACTCAGTTAATGTAAGTATTACAAGACACTATAAAATGGAATCACCAACTTGTTCATTGCATAAGGAGCATATCATTTTTCCATTTTAAATTCACTGTTAGCTGCGATACAATAGCAATGGTTCTTAAATTATTGTTTTAAAAGATTACAGTATCTAGCCACTAAAAAGCTCATGCACCTGTCGTACTCCCATCCTTCCAAGCCCATAAAATGATCCGACACAAAGAACAAGCTTAGAGTGAAAGTTGCATGTAAGAATATCCAGAAGGAAAATGTCGTGTGATGAAAGTGATACAAACATAAGACAAAATGTGTGGTGCTCTAATCTTGACAGATGTGATGTTGCCTGTCCGTGTGTTGGCCCAAATCTCGCATAATCACACGAAAGTGTTTTAAGCGGAAGATTATTCTACCTCCCGCAGAGATCAATGGCAGGTAATAATCGATCTGAGAGATCCAATCAAATGAGTCATGCCTCCCACGACCGTTAAAGCCTTCATACGTCATTCACAATGCAGGGATTGTCTCAAAGTATCTTTTTTCCATTTTAGAGTAATCTTAATTGAAAAACATAAATGATATTAGAAATATAACAATTAGTCAAAAGCATATCATACCATAATCATCCAATAATACGTGCAGCAATCTCTTCACATTTCAATTTAAGAACGTTTGACACAGAAAAAACGTCGTGATATGGCAACCCCCTTCACATTATCAGAGGCGTGTCTCCGTGTCTGATACCGAGTTTGACAACCTGATGATGTCTCAGTGATAATTGTGTCAGATGACAACATTCATCTTCATTACCCAGATCAGAGTCAGGCTTGATGAAGTGAAGATTTTTCCAAGGCCATCTCTGTGACGGCATCAACCCGGTAACGTCAGCGCATCGATTTCATCCTGCCGGAAGTCAGATATCTTCAGTACACAAAGGCCACAGAACAGCTCTTCAGCAAATCGTCAGATATTTGCTCACTGCACATATTTTTTTCTCTGTTAAACTTTACGGCTGGGTAACAATCTGGAACAAAGTATAATCTAAATTTTAAGTTGGATACGTGTTCCCGGACGTTAAAATAGTTGTGCTGCTATCTGTATAAAATAAATAACATAAAGTGAAAATCATACATTGTAAAGGTGTATGCCGAACCTGTATTCGCTTAGTCCCAGCTGATGCAAAGGGATATATTTTCGACTTTTAAATAGCCAGTCTTATTCCAAACCTTTCTCTGAAGGGATACTGAAGAATGTCCGGCGATTTTTGAATGCTTTCCAAATATGAGTCGAAGGCATGAATCAAGGTTTCCGAAGGTTCACGAATATTTTCAAGATTCTGTCGGAAAGTTCGAAATGCAATATTTTCTAATAAATGGCATGGGGGTCATCAAATAGATAAATAGGCCATTCACAAGGATGTATAACCGACGAACATGCCATATCGTTTGTGTAATATTCGTGTTCTGTACATAGTTTTATGTATATTTATTGTTCCGTAAGTTGTTTTTGAAAAGACAACATCATGCAATAATGATACCCATTGATTTGAACGTTTCCCAACTATTTATAATGACGACCGTTGTACCAAAGAACATGTATAAATGAAGGATTATAATACCAGGCAGTACCAAAGCAGAGATCTAGAGACACGTATTGACTTTGGTATTCATACAGTTTCAGATGGATGTTTTGCTCTTAGTCGGAAATTAAAGTAATGCCAATGAAACAACCACTTTTTAATAGCGATGTAGGCGCAAACAGTCCGACTTAAATTCAGCAAATACCACGCTAAATTATAAAGGCTACAGTCGGATTGAGTATGTATAAACTATATGATTGGAACAAGGTTTAAGAACAGATATGAGTCCGCGTGCACGTTTTCGAAGGATGGTCTTTCACCAAAGATTTACAAGCAATGAAACAAGACAATTTCATTTTAAACAACGCAGTTTCTGAAAATATCTTTCTCAGGTTTCTCCTATTGATTTCTCATCAGGTTTGGAAAATACAGTTTCTTTAAGAAAGCTTTAGGTCGGAAAAGATCCAACCGGGAGTGTCTTATTCCCTTGAAACTGAACCGAGAGAAACCAGTAAATCACATCACAGGACAGAAAGGGCTACAGTACACTAACTGATGACTTTCACTGGCTTCATTTTTAAATCCATTCCTTGTTGTGAAATAGAATGAAATACAATAGATGTAAACTACTCAACAGAAGTTTAGGCTCAAACATAATGATAACAATAATTTATTGATAAGGAACAGTGCACCCGAGCATCACATGATAACATCTTGGCACATATGTCACACACCAATGTATATATGTTTAAAGAGGCAATCATGAACACCACGTGGAAATGCTGCATGTGCCTATAAGTATGGATTTAAGGTTTTGAGGAACATTTCAAGTGAAGCAAATTTTCCTAAAGTTCAGTAACCTTGAGTATTAAATTTCACCTGACCTTTAAGGTGACTGGTAAACGTCAGTAGTAACAATATTGCACCCTTTCAAAAAAATTTTATTCCTATGAGTAGTTCCGGCATACCTTCAAACAGCAAAATCTATTATATCAGTTAATGCCATAGGGTTGACCCAAAATTACTTTTGAGTAGTGTACACACAGCCACACACACACACACACACACACCCACACACACCCACACATACATGTACACATACAGACAGCCTTAACGTACATGTATACGGACACAAGGCTTAACGGACATACGTAAAACGCAGGTAGACGTACAGATACATTTGTATATGGTGTGTGTGTGCACGTGATTGTGCATATATATGACGTATATTTACTGTGTGTGATGATAATGGAATCAAATTTTGGTTATTTTATTTTGACAGTATTCTTAGACTTGTCGTTTATACCTGTCAAGCCGATGTTCAAATGGACACGCACTTCCGGTCTGCTATCAACTATGGACCAGCCGGAAAATATCCTTGTCACAGTTGCACTTTATTTCTCAATACATTTTCCAATACTCGAATATGTGGGACAGAGATAAAGTGTTTCTGTGGGCTTTCAATTTACAGCCAGCCTACGTTGCCAGTGTCACTTACGTAAAACGTACAGTGACTCACGGTCGTCAAATAGACATTTGCCATTACTCTAACAGTGATCTAAAAATACTGGCCACAAAACATCGAGTATTCCCGAATTGATTCCTCCAGTACATGATAGTCATGCAGCCCTACCTACGGATAGAGCTCTCAACCATTGCACACAGAATTCAATGCCTTGACGACCAAGTGAAGTTTGTTCTTCGTGTTTGTGGTGCAATTAGTCTCGGATCAATGGAAATAAATAGCAATAAAGTGAATCTGTACATTTCCTGGTGATTGCGCCACTAAAACAGACATTATTTGTAGATGCATTATGTTCTGTATAGGTAAGTAAACACAGATGTATTTCCGGAAATCGCTTGTGAATAACTCTTACATTTGTATGTCTATGGATGGCCTAAGTGTGCCGTGGGTCAGTATTGGGTTTCACAGGAAGGGGGTGAGGGCTCTGATACAGTGAGTGAGAGAGATACTCAACGTCTACGCCTGCAACACGCCTCGACAGCACGTGTTCCTCAGGAAGCAAAAAGGAACACAGGAAAATGTATACGTCACGGTTCTTTCACATGGTGAGCTGACGTCACCTGCAACGATTGGCATCACCATGTCTTCATCTAGCTTCTTCTGTATTTGAACTCAAATATCACAAACACTTGTTTATGTCTTTTAAACACATTTAGTATTCAAGGGAATTAATCTACTGTGTAATAGAGTAATTGGCAGTTAGATGGGTCTGTGATCCATCTGGTTTTATTTGTCTTCTATAAACTTACCTAGAGTTGAATATTTCAGCTGAATAGATTGAACGTTCCGTAAATATTTCACAGACAGACAGACAGTTTATTTCAGTAAATATGGTCACATGGCCTAAAGTACATATTTTAGATACATGGTATTCAGTGCGCAAACAGAATTACATAGGTAGATT
>JAUELE010247399.1:0-11039 GCA_031471655.1 Diodora aspera | reverse complement strand
GAAAAAATACAGCACGGTATTATATTACTAGATGAACAGAAAGACAAGCTCTGAACATAGATTGGCGTACCTGCATCCCTGATCATGTTCCTTTAAGGAATGTGATATAGCAAAGTTTATTGTGCTTTGACATGATAAACAGTGACCCTTCTGTGCGATTCTTGAGATCCGTGGTCTTAGTTCTTGTTAAACAAAGGGACTTTTCATCTCTCTTTGAAATCGCCTAAGTCAGTCCAGCTTCCAATTGTGTAGTCTAGTCCAACAAAAAAATGAGCTGTGAAAGCCAGTTACTTGAAGAAATATGCAAAAAATGATTTAGATTGTAATTCTACAGTATTGCCTGGCTGCAGAATGGTTCCTGACTGGAATTGTTCCAGCACATTATGGGGTGGGATGGCGCAGTGATTAGCGCATCGACCCAGCAATCTGCTAGCCTTGGCAGTTTGTTTGAGAACCGCTCGGGCACCTCTCTTTCAGCCTGGAGAGACAGGAGCCCTGACACCAACATGATGGTGGTGAAACCGTGGTGAATGGCTGAAAGATTGTCGAAAACCATGTAAAATCACAAATCACTCACTTACTCCAGCACATTATAGTTCATATTTGTATTGCATAAACTAACGTTTGATCTAGTCTTGATGACATAGGTTCAAATCTTAACCAAGACTGCCAGTGGCCAGTGTATGTCTGCTTTTGTTTTGATGATATAGCCAAAAACTTGTTGCAAACTGTTGAATGCATTATCACTCTTTCACTTTTCTTTTCTTGCAGATCTGCAGATGGCTTCCCTCATGGTCGTGGAGGTGACTTTTTTAAAGGAGATGATTCTTATGAGCAGGAGCTCCGGGAATACGGACACAGTCAGAGACAAAGAGAGAGAGGTCATAATAGTCCAAGACGAGTGGAGGACCGTTATGAGGATCGTCCTTCTCGTCGTTCATCCCGAGATGTGTCACTTGATTCATACGAAGAAAGGAGTAAGGACAGAATTGACATTTACAGAAGTGAGAGTCCAGGAAGTGACAGGAACTCTTATCGCTCAGAAAGTCGGTACCATAGTAGGTCTGACGAAAAAAGTTATTCCAGAGATCGGTTTGACCTTGACAAACATAGAGACTATGAAGGTCGCAGTGATCCTAGTCGGAGTCAGTCTCCTGTTTCATTCCACAGCCCTGCAAGCCCGTCTCGACAGAAAGATGAACTTTCAAATCCTTCGTACTCTCCTCCAACACCAACGGAGGAAGAGCCACCCATGTATGGATACTATCCTAATGACTATTCTCGGAAATCTCAACGGAGTAATTCGGTGCATCGGCATGTGAGTGTTGATGATTCTTTGTCAAAGCCACAACCGTGGAGTGTTGTTTCAGTGACTCCGGGGAAACCCCAGTCAGAAATTGTGAAACCTCCTGAAAAACTGTTTTCTCGGAAACGTTCATATGAGGAAGCTATGCTTCACAAAGACTTAGCCAAAGTGTCCAAGAAGTTAGATCGTGGTGAGAGTTCCACTTTAAAATCAACTGCCTCTAAAATCAATGTGACTAAAGCATTCTTATCGGATAAATTAAGACTGGATAAAAGTGATAAAACTCGTGCGTTACCCAAATCATTAATGGAAGGACCAATTTCTGAGAGTCCGGGATCCACGCATAGTCATGCTGAGTCTGAGAATGGCTCAGAGTCGGACTTGCTGGAACTACACAGCCAGAAAGCTCTTCTGTTACAAAAACTACAACAGCTAGGAGAAAATGCAGATATAGACCCCAGTCTCAGTGAAGACGTGCGCAATGTTGTAACAAGAAGACTTGATGGTAGCAAACTTCTGAAAGGTGCCAAACTGGATGAAAAGAAATTGGAACTTGTGGAAGAAATCAAGAAAATTGACAGTTCTAAGAGTTACCGTAAACAAATGGAAAAATTACGGATACTTGAAACTAAAGTTGCAACTGAAGACAGCGTGCACAGAAAGAAGTCATCGTCAACTGTTTCAGTTATAACACGGTTAGATGACAGTGAAAATGAGGATGTGCACATAGAGTCACCAACGGATATTTCAGGAGGTTTCCGTCATCATCCTAAGCGAAGAAAATTTGATTTGAAAGATGGTGATTTAAGTTCAAAAGTGCGTTCATATCGAAGAAGTGATAAATGTTTAAGTAGTGATGATGAATTGACTGAGAAAACATCTAAAAAGAAAGACTCATTGGACTCGTATAGTAAAAATTTGAAGTTGCATGATGGACTATGTAAACTTGACACAGGGGTTTCAGGATATTTTCCTTTATCGAAATCCCCTCGACATGACATTCTTACACCTCTGGAACTGACTGACAGGGGTGAGAAAAAACCTGTTAGTTTACCAATAATTATTAAAGAGGAATCGGAAACCACATTAGAAGATCCAAGGATTAAGAAACATTTAAGTGCTTTTGATGATCGGATATCGTCATCTGCAGTTGGTAAGGAAATATCACCTCATGTTGTCCCAGCAGACAGCTCGACGCATTCACCCAAAGAGGACCAGTTAACATTTGTGATTCATAATAGTCCGGAGTATCCTAAAAGTCCCAGAATTGTTGAAGAAGCATCCCATGATGTTTCTGAACACAGCCCCAAGGATATTAATTTGACTACTAAAACATGGACTAGACCTATACCGTATGAGAGTGGGCCGTCTTCACCTCTAGATGATTCACAAGACAAGATAGTATCTGACATAGGAGTTGTGGATTCTACTTGTGTGATGTCGGGAAAAGTGGAGAACAGTCCATCATCAGTTGCAGTTGATACTGCTGCTGCTGACCTAGATGACTGTTTCTCAGACAGTAGTCTTGAAGAGCCCAAGACACCAGGTGAACTAAGCTTGGAGGAGAGGATACGTATTCTGGACGAAAAGATGAGCATGCCCATGCTTAACAAATCTGCAGAGTTGATTGGTGTCAGTGTTTCGGCAACATCGCCATTGAACAGTTCTGTGTATTCCAAATACAGGATTAAGAAAAAGCAAGATGCTGGCTCAAGCCTGAGTTTTAACTCGGGTGAAGATAAGAAGTCAGAACCTTCAGACATTGTGAAACAACTAATGTCCAGAAGGAGTAAAAGTATTCTGGACCAGGACTCTAAGAGACTTGAACAGATTAATGAGAAATATGAACCTAAAGATGTGACTGTGACTCTTGCAAATTCTCCTCCTAAGTCTTTGCCACAAATTCAGACTAAGGCTGCTGTGAAACAGATGCCTGTTGCATCAATGGGCCTGATGGGTTCCTATGGTCTTGATGGCCCGAGTCCGTTTCAGCAGCAAACACAGACACATACCCAGATAATGCATCAGCAGACATCATTAGTACCACCTCTTGTCCCAGCATCAGCATCGCCTCTTCACAGTCATACTCCACCCCTGATCAGTGAAGTATCATTGTCTAGTCATGTTCACCATCCTGCTCCATTAATCCTCTCACAAGCATCATCCATACAGAATTCATCCAATCAACAGCTGTTAGCATCTACCTCAGCAGTTCATTCTCAGCTTTCTCCGACTGTAAGCAACTTGCAGTTGTCCTCACCAAGTGACAGTCAAGGACAGGGACAGTCCCCTGCCCATACAACAGTAGCTCAGTCAGGATTCTTAACCAGTTTTCACCAATCACCAAAGCATCACACTACATTACCTCCAGAAACCTCGCCTAGGCCGCAGTTGAATTCTGTGAGTCCAGCCAGAGATAATAAGATGGTAGATCAAACTGCAGGTCATTTATCTCAAACTATGAATAATATAAATACCTCATGTGAGCCTGTCTCAAGTTCATCACTTGCTTTTTCCGGTTCCCAGACTAGTGCAACTGCAGTTACTCCCAACAAAGATGCAAGTCGTCTGGCTGCACCGGTGATGAAAAGGAGACCATCCGACTCTGTATCACCTACTGCAACATCCAGTCATCCAACTGAAGCTATGGAAACATCTCCATCTGTGACATCTGCTTCAAGACTTGACTCAGCATCCTCCTGTAGTAGTCAGTCCATAACTAGTCCTGTTGTCACCCCACAAGAGACAAAGAAGGATCAGACTTTCCAAACTCCTGTCAAAATCAGCGAACATCATTCTTCTGCAAAGAAAGAGAATGTCCAGGGCAAAGAAGATAAGGAGAAAGAACACAAACATGTTGCAGCTCCAGTCTTGATGCGTTCCAAGTCAAATGATGAACGAGTACCAAAGTCTTCAAAAATGACATCTCAGAGCAGATCCTTTGAAATGGTGGACAAAAAGTCTGAAAGTGAGAAGAAAAAGGATGTATCTCACAGGAGTCATGAGTCGCATTCTCAACATTCCAGTCACAAAGACAAAGCAGAATCCAAGAAGGATGTTGATGATAAACATCATCACAAAACATCATCATCGTCATCATCATCTGCTGACAAGAAAGTGTCTAAATCTCACAGCCAGGACAAAGAACACAAGGATGATAAGAAGCATGATTCATCATCACATAAAGACAAAGTGAGGCATGACTCTGGCTCTAAGAGCAAAACTCACAAAGATGTGGAGAGTGCTAGCAAGGACAAGATGAAGGCAAAACATAAAGAGAGTGAGAACAAGAAAGATGGTAAGGATCACAGCTCTGACAAGACTAAATCTAGGGACAAAAGTCATGATGAGAAAAAGCATGAGAGAGAGAAAAAAGCAGAGGAGAAGAAGTTAGATGAGAAAAAAGAGAAAGAAGAGAAAAAACATGAGGAGAAGAAGGATGATAAAAAGCATGACGAAAAGAAAGAAGAGAAGAAATATGAGGAAAGGAAAGAGGATAAGAAACATGAAGAGAAGAAAGAAAAGAAAGGTGAAGAAAAAAAGGAAGACAAGAAAACAGACGAGAAAAAGATGGAGGAGAAGAAATCAGAAAAGAAGGACAAAGCAAAAGTAAAGGAAACAAAGCCTGAGAAGACGAAACAAAGCTCTCACAGTGACAGCAAGACGGAGAAATCTTCATCCAAATCACAGGACAAGACACAGAGTGACCACAAGGAGACAAAGAAATCAACCTCGTCCACTAAAGACAAGACTGCAAAAGACTCCAAGGAATCGAAAGAGACAAAAGACACAAAAGATGTTAAGAAGAAAAGCAAGGAGTCTGAAAATAAATCGGAGAAAACAGAAAAGTCAACTTCTAAAAGTGGATCCAAAAATGATAAGAAATCAGAGACTAGTAAAGACAAGACTGATAGTAAAACTAAAGACAAACATGAAAAGAAAGAGGATAAGAAGGAGAAGAAAGAAAAAAAGGCGGCTGCCGTTAATGATAAGAAATTGTTCAATGAGCTACAAGATATATATGAACCTTATGTGTCAATGTATGATAAGGTGAAGAGGCGATCAATTGAGAAAAGCAAAGAAACAGACATTGAAGATGTACGTAAAAGTTTTAAGCGTTTTCGGAAGCAGAAAAGTAAATTCACCAATGACAGTGACAGCAGTTTGTACGACTCCGAAGAAGACAGTGCCGCCTCTGACAGTCAGAATTCTCAGATGGAAGAGCCAGAGCCAGAGCCAGAGCCTCAGCCTCAGCCTAGAGAGAAAGGAAGAAAGAAGAAGGCTCAGATCTTCGAGAGCAGTACTGATTCTGATTCTGATGAGCTGCAGGAGTACATTAAACAAAAGAGAAAGAAGAAATCCAAGACAACGGCCCAGAAAAAGACTCGTAAATTGCTGGATTCATCATCGGACTCCGATAAAGAAATGGACACATCTTTTCAAGAGGAACCTGTTGCCAAACCATCTAAGAAAACTCCGAAAAAGAGAAAGTCCAGAGATGACTGGAGTGATGAAGATAATGATGGACATGAGGGAACTAAAGTAGAGAAGAGGCTGGAGGATAGGTCCTTTGTTGATGCTTTCCCTTCGGAAGTCAGTGTCACTGAAGCTGAAACCATGGATGAGGGGGATAAGAAAACAGATTCATTGAAAACAGAGAAACAAAAGAAGTCCAAAGTGAAGAAGACAAAGGAAAAGGATATGAATACGCCCAAGTCCAAGAAGAAAGAACCTGAAAAACCAGTGATTGAAGAAGAGGAAGAGGAGGAAGTCATCCAGCTTGAGGACTTGATCAGGAAAGGTGAAGCTGAACTGAGACAGATGGAAGCGAATGCCAAGAAAGCAGAGGAGGTGAAAGAGAAACAGGCAGAGGGTATGAAGGAAAGGAAATGTGACGAAGCTAAAGATGTGCGTAGTGAAAAAGTGGAAGCTAGAGAAAACAAGATTGAAGAAACAAAGGAGAAAAAGTTTGATGAGAAGGACAAGAAAACCGAGGACAAGAAGAAGAAGAGTGACAAGCAGAAGACTTCCAAGGAAACCAAAGTCAAAACGGAGGAGAGAATGGAAACCCAGTCACACGAAATGAAGGAAGATAAGAAGATCAAGACTAAGACTGAAGATAAGACTCCAAAACATAAGAAAATGGAAGTTAAGCAGGAAAGTAAACCTGAAGAGACCAAGCCTGCCTCGGACAACAAAATGGACAGCAAGTTTGAGAGTTGGAATGTGAAAGCTAGGACAGAGGAGAAAGAGAGATCAAAGAACAAAACTGAGTTAAAACAGAATGAAAAACATGTGTCATCATTAGAATCTGTAGTTGAAGACATGCCGTCTGGTGTTACAGTTGAAAGTAAGTCCGATGAAAGTGAACATCAAACTAAACCTAAGATTATGAAACCGGACGGGAAAGAAAAGAAAACCAAAACTAAATCGAAGAAAACAAAAGCTGAACAATCCTCTGACATTGAATTTGACGCTAACAAACAGTCAGCTGTCCTGTTCACCTCAGTTGTGCGGGATCCCGAGAAGAATATTTTCTCAGAAATGCATAAATTATCAGATTTTGTTAACAAGGACATTTCTAATGATGTTTCCCTTCAAGAACCAACTGTGGAAAACAAACCGTCCAGTCAGGATGAAGACAGTGATAAAGAATTGGGTCCTCCAAAAGCTAAGAAAGCAAAGAAAAAGAAGAAGAAGAAAGATGTTAAGGGAAAGGAAAGCAAGATGGAAGTTGAAGACTCTCCTTTGCGTCTGCCAGAGAAGACATTGTTTTCAAGATTTTGTCAGAAAACCACAAAACCTGATGTTCCAGATATCACTGAACTGGCTAAAGAAACATACCAGTTTGATATATCTCAAGATGCCATGCTTGAAAAACCTGAAGTCAGACCTTTCAGCAGCTCTAAGAAGGATGGATCGTTATTTGGGAAGAATAAGCTGAAAAGTCCAAACAACAGTGAGAAATCCAAGGAAGAGATTCACGAGTTCAAAAAGGACATGAAGAAAGACATCAGTAAGAACCTGTCTGTGAAGGAGGATGGTGAACTCAAGGATGTCATCAAAGATCATGTTAAGAAGGAAATATCAGAAGAACCTGTAAAGGAATCTCTGGAGACCAAGGCTGAAACTCTGCTGAAATCACACAACCATGAAAGCAAAACAGATTTACATGAAACACAAGAATCTGGTAAATTAAACTCTCTTGAATTTGATGTCGAATCAGCTCAGAAATCGGACCCAAAGAAAACCAAGAAGTCAAACAAGAAAGAAAAGGCTCCCAAGTCTGAGAAACAAAAGAAGGTGAACAAGAAGGACAAAGCACATCCAGAAAGTGTTGCAGAGGGACCACCTGAAACAAAGGAAGTCGAACCAAAAGTAGCTGAAGTTGAAGTGCCAAAAGATGATGATCTGTTTGAACAAATCGCTGCTTTGAAACCAAGTAGTTCCCCATGTGACAAAAAGTCTCTTGATTCATCAACAAGCTTGGCAGATGATTCTAAAAGGTCTTTGTCAGGAGAACATAAGAAATCCTCATACTCTTTTCAGTCATCAAGCAAAAGTTTGGAGCCTGATGAATATATCTTTGATGAAAGCACTGATGCTTTGGAACCGTTTCCTAAGAAAGAATTGGATCTAGAATGGACTAAAAGGTTTAGGTCCACTTTTGAGGAAACTAAGTCAGCAGATGACTCACCACGTTCCCTGGAAGAAATGGATCCAAAGAAGCTAGTAATACATTTCCCAGAAGAAAAGGATGATACTGAAACACAAGAAGATCTAACTCTTCATCTGGGTGTTTTTCCGGACAAAGCATCTTTACCCAAAATTCCAAGTTCAATGGCTGAAAGTACTCCTAACACTGAATCATCCAGCTTTCCGTCACTTCAGAATTCAGAAGGTCTCTTGCCCATCAATATGTCGCCACCATCGAGAAGTGATCCTCAGGATGTCTATCCTTCATTTACAGATATTGCTGAGGATGAAAAAGCTGCCCAAGCAGCATCAGATGAAGCTGCTTTAGCTGTAGCTTCTATCCTAGGTGATGTCTCTTTAATGCCATTCAAAACTGAACCAGATATGTCTCTCTCAACTCCAGCAGCAAATCTTGAAGATCAAGTCTTGGATGACAAGGAGAGAATGTTTGATGAAGCAGAAGCAGCAATTGCTCACATCCAGCCAGAAGGATTGTGTCCATTGCCTGATCGCAAAGTGGAGTATGACCCTGCATCTACTTCAAAAGTGGTCGAAACAGAAACAGTGGAAAAAGCTGTTGAAGAAAAAGAACAACAAATTCGGGAGACTGAGGAAAATGTCTTTGAATCGCATCCAGAGAAATTACCGAACAACTCGGGACAAACAGCAGGGGAGCCAGCACATGAACCTAGCATATTCAGTTCTCCTGATGTTGAAGGTAATCAGTTTGAGGATGACAAGCTGTCTGGAGAAATGAAAAATACTGAACCTTCTCGTCGCACCCCCAGACGAGGTGGGCAAAGAAGAGGCCGAAGGTCAACAAGAAACAAAGGTTCTCGAGATGAGCAAGACCAAGTTCTTGAAAATACTAACTCTGAAGATCAGCCTTTCTCTGATCCTGTAAATAAGTCTGGTGTGAGCTCTGATAGTGACAAATGGGACTTTGACAAGTCTGAAAATGAAGATCTTGCACAAGTACCAACATCCCTTGCAAGTCAGCCAAGGGTCCTGAGATCACCAAGAGCAGATAGGGCACGTGGACGTGGTGCAGCAAGAAGGGGACGAAAGTCCAAAACTACTAATCTTAACAAGGAAAATGCTGATACCGTGAATAGTGAAATTGTAAAGACATCTGATTCTGAGGAGCGTACAAGGAGGCCTTCAACATCAGATGAGAGCAGTGGTAAAACTCATCCTTTTGCCTCAAGGTTTGACATGTATGACATCACACCATCAAAACCGGATGAGGCAGACGAGGAAGACTCATCAATTTATGGATTCACAGAACAAGATGAAGGCAATCTGGTCATTGCATCTGAAGAGGAGGATAAGTCATCCCAAGATGTCGGCCCAAGCACTCCACAGAGATCAAAACGGAAGAGAAAGGAACCCAATTACAAGGCTATGGTGGCTGGAACATCACCTCGTCCAACAAGGTCTTCTGCATCTCCTCGAGCTCAGAGGGGGGAGGTTCAGCCACCGAAAACTAACACCTCACCAAGAGGACGTGGTTCACCTAAACCAGCTGAGATTGGTTCTCCAGTTGTTAAACTTGAAAAACTTGAGATAGACAAGAGCAAGAAAGAAACTACCAGAAAATCTGATGAATGGAAACATAAATTCTTTCCAGGAATTCAAGAAGAAAAAACACTAGTTTCAAAAGAAAATGTTTACGAGTTTGAACCAAGTGAGCAGGAACAAGAGGAAAAATCTGAACTGTACCCACGACTTAGAAATAGGAAAAAGAAACCTCTTGATGTCCAAGACCAGCAGAGACCTGAGTCAGAATCATCTTCAGTTCCTCAACTGAGAAGTTCAGGATTGGTTAATCCACCTTGTCAACCTCTCCATCAATCCCCACCACTTCCACCATCGACATCAGTTGCAGCTACGTCAGCATCACATCTCTCGCCTGTTGATGCCCATGTTCAAACCATAAAGCAGATTATGCAGACCGTTGCAGCTGAACATGCAGCAGAGCAAAGTGCTGCTGCGGCAGCTGCGGCAGCCCACTCCTACATCTCGGATGATTCCTCCTCCCCAATGAGCAACGTGGATAAGATCATAGATGCCGTCTCCAGGGGCATGTTTGGATCAAGTGACAGCAGCGAACAGCCCGAACCTGTAAAGGCCGAGAAGCCGGAACCTGTATCGTCAGTTCCTGGTCCAAAATCACTTTCACAAACCATGTCTACAGGTGAGTTCACAAGTGTTCATACTTTGTCAGTAACGTTTTTAAAAATAGAAGTTCAAGCTGTTGAATTGGTGGCAAGTTGAGCTACAGCACTTGAGATACAGTCTGAACCCTGTTAACCCTTTAAGGAAGGGAGTGCCCATATACTACCTGTTGTTGTAGGCTGGGAGTGCCCAATAGCGCCTGAAATACATCCCAATTTATTTTCAAAAAAAGAATGGAAACCAGTCATGTGATTGAAAAATGCTGGCACCGATGCGTTGCACTTTTACAAACTTCCAAAATGGTGGCCAGAAAAAAATTGGTTCTTATTTGGATATTTTTTTTAGAAAAACAGCACTTTTGATATCACATTTTGTGAACAATCAACCATGGTCAGACAGGTTCATCTTTCCATAGTTATATCTTCTTTATACCGGGAATAGGTAGAGGGCTGTTTTCAGTACCATTGGAAAGCAAATTTAATTTATTTTAAACTAAGCACCACTTGTAATGTTGGATGTTTGGTCATTTTAAAAAATATTTAACTTTGTTGCACATATTTCCACAAAATTCCACAATTCGGTCAGGACTTCAGGGACGAAAACATCGACAACTGGTCAGTAAGGAGGGGTTAACACTGACACCCACTTTAATATTGCAAAAAAATGTTTTTAACCATTGTACCTATTCTAGTGTGATTTAGGGCCCGGGTAGCTCAGTTGGTAGAGCGTCGGCCTCACGACCGCAAGGTCGGGGGTTCGAATCCCGGCTGGGTCACTTCCGTTCGTCTCAAACATTTGGTGCCCTTTGTACCAACCGTAGCGTTATGGTTGAAATATTACCCCCTGCTACGTTAAATCA
>JAUELE010247388.1:0-11039 GCA_031471655.1 Diodora aspera | reverse complement strand
AGTGTTGGGAACTTTTTCATAAAACAAGATGGGGAGGGGGAGACATCTGTTTTTACGCGTAAAAACACTTTCTAGTTGACAATTGATTCAGTTGTGGTGTTTTTGTAATATCTCTTGTTGGTGGTTGATGGTTCAAGTCCAGTTTTGGAGGAATGCACTAGAGCACAGTACTTTGCTTGTTTGGCTGGTAATCTGCCAATTTTTGCCGATTGTGGGTTTGAATCCATCTCAGGTACCTCACTTTCAGTCCAGTCAGGGAACCATGTAGTGACATAGGTAACGCTTGTTTATATGGCTTAAATATTGGATCTGGGATAGCACAATGGTTGCTAAGCTTGTCAGTTGTCCCCCCGTGAGTGGGGTGCGGTGGATAATGCATTGGTTAGTGTTGGCCCTTTTATCTGCCAGACTTGGTGTTTTGGGGATTGAACCAGCTCGAGTGCTCTCTTTTGGCCCCTGACCCTTGACACCTATGTAATGTTTTGATAATATGGCTGAGAGATTGTCGTAAGCCACATTAAATCCAAAATCACTCACTTACTCATTTAACTATTGCCATGTTAAATTCAGAAGTGGTCATATAATTCAACTTTGAAAGTTTGATATAAATTTTTTAGAAAATTCTCTTGACTAAAGGAGTGACTGGTTAGAACAATAATGACTATTCTGCCAAGCAGTTATTCAGGCTGTTTGTGTTTCCTGTCCCAAATGAACATATGATCCGCCAGATTTTGAGACCTCAATATCCATTGCTATATAGCTGATAATGTGTTGTTAAATATAGAAATATTTACTCTCTAAAGTGGAGATACTTTGTGTACAGGGTTTGCTGATGCAGCAGTGGCCCCGATTGACTTCCCTATTGCTCCAGCTGCTGCTGTTCCCAAGGTAGGGATGAATGACTTGCCTCGGTCAGTTTTGTTTAGGTAACAGAGGAGATTGTGTCACATCAACTGCAGTCCATTGGGTGCGTTAGAGCAACATGTTCTTTCTCAGAAAGAAGAGGCACCATACCTGAATGCTTGTGATACAAGGCGTCTAAAAATGGGGATCTTTGCTTGCTATCTATCAGTCTGTCTCCTGAGTGAGCAGCTGGGATGTCATGATGCATTACGGACAAAAGATTGCTTGTTGAAACATTGACTTAACTTGCATTGGCTGCAGCACGTCATGGAGTTCCTGGGGGTGTCACTCTAATACCAGAAAGAATAGGACCCCAGTATCCTCATGCTTGACGTAAGAGCTATCTAAAATGAGGATCTTTAGCTTTCTCTTTCTTACTATCAATCCCGTGTTGTACCTATTCCTGATGTGCCTTTTGCACATTACATAAGCTATGGCTGAAATGTTGCCCTCTGCAATGTAAAAATCCATTTCACTCACTCACATCGGCTGCATCTCTGATTTAAAGCACTTCCCTAGTTTCCAATACACCATTAAAGTATTTTCTTGTTAATCAGCATGTTGTCCCTGATATTTAGTGTTACCCTGCACGTAAGTTCTGCTTTATCCTGGCCTCCCCTTTGTTGTTTGGGTATTCATCCGTGCAACAAGACTGTGACTTCTTACATTAACAACTGAAAGGCTTTATCCAATTGGAGAGTTTTATAATAATTAGTAATGTCAGCCATTTTGCTGTGTTTGTTGTACATCTAAAAAAATGATTCAAAGTTTATATTTTGTTGTTGATCAGCTGGAGGCAAAGACTGGAGTAAAGATCAGCGACATTGATATGTTTGAAGTGAACGAGGCGTTCAGCATTGTTGTCTTGGCAAATATCAAAGAATCTGGCCTTGACCCTAGCAAGGTGAACATTCATGGAGGAGCTGTCAGTATTGGACATCCCATCGGGTAGGTGGCAGTCATTTTCAATACTGGCCTTGTCAATATCAGCTTTTATGTGTGACTTTAGGATGCAGGAAGAGTGGACAGATCTAGTTGTTGTGGAATATTGGAAATAACTGAGGTCTGTTTGTAACTTCTGTACCATTGCTTGAGAAAGACGTTAGTAATTGTGTCAAAACCCTGCATTATAACCCATATCTACCTTGATTGGTTCCCTGTAGGGCTTCCGGGGAGTGACGTGGTGTCACTTTAATAGAATAGGGTCTCAGTAGCCCAATGCTTGTCGTACAAGGCGACTTAAATGGGGATCTTTTGCTTTCACTTTCCTTTCTATTGATCCCTTTTATGAACTGTGCACCTTGCACATCACGTTCCATTATAGCTGAAATATTGCCCTTGCAACATAAAACATTTCAAATTTTCAACCTTGATTGGTGAACTTTTGATGAAAGTGTGGCGTTATTTTGGAGGCTGGACTTTGCAAACTTTCATGTCGCAAACAAATCCTGAACTGGATGTTTTGCATATTTTAAGATGTTGATTTTCAGAAAGTCCAGGGATGTTGAAATTACTCATCATTGTGCTATAATCTATATACAAGTCTCCAGAAATCTTCCTCTTTGTGAAGCTGTCTCGCTGTGACTGAAATATTTTCCTATAGAGATATAAAACACTATTTCACTTGCTCACTTCCATGTTGTTTCAGCATGTCTGGGGCCCGGATCACGGGGCACCTGGCTCACAACCTGAAGCCAGGACAGAAAGGCATGGCCAGCATCTGTAATGGCGGGGGTGGAGCCTCCGCCATCTTGATTGAGGGACTGTGAGACAGGTCATGTGACATATCAAAGAAATATAAACCTGACAGAATCCAGGTGGTGTGATATTTGTGGGAGGATTTTATATTTAAAACAAATGCGAGTGCTAATGAATAACATGTTAAATTGTAGACATCAACACAGATTTCAAACAAAGATCATTGCCAATGTGACTGACACCAACATTTGTGTGGTAGTACATACATTACTCAGGATACTAGTGTTGACACGCTTAATGTCTGGTCTATATTTAGTATATATACTAAAGTCCAGTGACAGTACTATTTATCTCTTGTCAAAATATCTCTCCATGTCTACATTATTGGTAGAAATGTGCTTCTAAACTGTTTAGAAATGTAAAGGAATTTCTTGCATTAGAGAGAGTTGGAAATTTTATTAAATCTTGTTAATAAAGTAACACTATCAATGTTTTCATTGCTGATTTTATTCATTTAAAAAAAAAAGAGGATTCCTTCAAGTTTCAGTCCAAACTGTACACTAGAATTTTGCATTTTACATCACAGTTATTAAAATTTTGATCAGACTGTAACAGAGTGTTTTGCATTTTCTAGTATCATTTAGTGTGTCTCGGCTCTTACATGTACTGATTTGTTCTGGAATCTGGATGATAGATGAAAGATTTTGTTGAATGATAGATGTGAAGACTTTACTGAAGCACCCTGAAAATCTTGTATTTTGCTAACACTTGATGTACATGTTTTGGGAACGGGTGACAGAATGCTCAGATTAAAGTCTTAAAGCTGGCATGACAAATATGGCAGTATTAGGTTGTGGGTGTGCGCTTTGCTAGCAGACGAAGAAGAATCTTGGTTCTACTGCTTATGAACAATCTAGAATGTACATTGAAGAAGATAATAAAATCTATGCAGCAAGATTTCTGTTGTCCAAAATTTTTATGAACCTATTTTTTTAATCACCTGCAAAATTGGAATTTTGAGAAAATATAGTTGATGGAAAACTTCATTTTTCAGTATATTTAAAGATGTGAAATAATATCGAAATACAATGCAGAGTTGTTACAGAATACAGCATATGTTGCTCAAAATCTTTCTACTGGATTGTTTAATTACTCAATGTTTCATATTGCAATGCCAGTAAAATGGGGCTCTATTAAGGATTCTTACTGCAGATTGGAGAGGTCAGTTCCCAAATAGGGACACAGCATGACACAGGGGTTAGCACATCAGCCCAGCAATCTGTCAGCTTTGGGGGTTGTGGATCGAGTCCCACCCTGGCACCTCTTTTTCAGCCCCGACACTGCCATTATGATTGCAAGACCATGGTGATGTGGCTGCAAGATTGTGAACTGAGTAATTTGTGGTTTTCAGCAAAGTCCTTTAAACAAGGTTTGCATTGTACTAATGTAGAAAATTCTTGAAATTTTCTTTTGGAGATGGAGGTATTCCGTCTAGCTGTCTAGTACAAAGGTGCAATAGTTTGGTTTGAAATTCTAAAGTGGCTTTTAGCTTGATCGCACTAACATCAAGACAAGCATCAAGATTTGTAGGTTGAATGAAAACAAGCACTGACAATCAACAACTGTTGGGGGTCAACAGATCAGAAATCAGGGGCCCGGGATGATGCAGGGGTTAGCTTGTTGGTCCAGTAACTTGCCAGTCTTGGTGGTTGTGGTTTGAATCCTGCCAGGGGTACCTCTCTTTCAACCAAGAGATTGTCCCCTGACATGATGCGTCACCGTAGTGATATGGTGAAAGATTACCGCAAATTAAGTTAAATTCAAAATCACTCACTGAGCTATCACCTTGTAACATTCTCTTCCATACGAACAAGCAAAAACCCAAACCAATTGTTTTGTAAATATTAGTTTAATGTACAAAGATTTTATGTACATGAAAAACAAAAAATCAACCATTTTGGAAGCATATGAATGACAAGTATGATACAAAACTTTATATAAACATGTGTACCTTGTAGTTATCATATGAAGTTCATTTCACTTTCTGGATAGACACTTTTTGTTGTTATATGAACTGAGGATATCAACAGAATGAAATCAAGATCTGCATGACCAGCAACATAATTAAGAAACTCCTGGATATAAAACACTATTTTTTTTCCAATTTTCTTCAAACTTAAAACTAGCATCACTGAATTTGTTTTTCATTTCTAACAGAACATTCCAAAACAGCAAATTCAGTATGAATATTTCAGCATAAATGAATGATTTTACAAATTTGAGATCAATTCAAGAGGAATGAAGAACCTGACAATACAAATGTAGAACAAAATTCCGTTCTTGTGGGAATTTCTGGTGTCTCTCCACAATCTTTCCATACATTTTGTATGGCAAGGACCAAAACAAAATTTCAGCCTGCTCTATACTTCCACGTAACAGGAGTTTGAAAACTGAACATCATACATGTATATCAGTACTTCATACTGAATGGTTATGAAAATTTACTTGACTGCATTTTACCATATGAAAATGAATAGGGTAATTTATATTAGGGTATCTAATATTTCTTTTGACAAACTTTTCAGAAAGTAGTTTCAAAAGAGCCATTTATATTATATTCTGTGATGCTGCAGAGATCTAGTCCTACGACTACCGAGACTAAGCCGAGGCATGAGCGTAAACATTTTCAAATTTCAGTTAGCACTTCCAAGGCGCATTTCATAAGACCAGAGAAAGTAGTCCCTATGTAGGAAAAGTAGCGGTGCAGTTTTATAGGCCATAGGAAAGTTAGCCCCTAACTTTGGAAAGTTGGCACTCTGCAGAGGTCTCGCGTTGAAGAAAAAACATAGCGTCCCTTCAACTTTATTTTATAATGTTCTGTTATTTTCCCTTATTTTGATAAAAATTGCTCAATTTGTAATAATTATTTGTTGTTACGTTTTTGAAAGATAAAGAATACAATCTTTTTGGCATTTTCGCAAAACAGATAACCCAAAACCATTGTTAGGGACGGTAGTCGGGCATACATTCTATCATGTGATTTGGCTTGTCTTCTATCACCTCCACACCAACCATTTTGTTTTTTAGAGTGGTAATTTGCCTTTGTTCTCCATCCCTACTTTCTCCGGCCCTGTAAAATGCACCTCTGGTTGTAGTAAGGTGACTCTTTTCTTGTTTTCCAAAGTGCGAAATAAAGAAGAAAAGAGTGTTCTAGAAGTGTTACGATTGCTTTTGGATTTAACATGCTTTTCAGCAATATTTTAGCTACAGCACAACGACTAAACCACATCGCCTGAATGAAAGTTGATCACTAGATGGATTTATAGTCCCACACAGGGTAGTGTTGCAGAGCAACAATGCCACTATCCTGCAGATCATAAGAGTGTCAAAGGACATCATCTCTTGCCCTTAGAGTTTTGTGATGCAGACATTTTACAATTTGGATACTTATATTCTAAAATGTTTTCATTCAGTTATTGTAAACTTCCACATGCATGTGAGTAGTAGAATATAAATGAAAACATGTGTGTCCCAATGTCCCATAGTTTGATGGTCTTGTACCTTTTTGAATGTACAATGTATTTGTACGATGTATTTGTACAATGTATTTGTACAATGTATTTGTGTGATGTGAAACTTCACTCCATCATATACCCTGGAATCTCTCCTATTCACGATGATCGTCTCGAGGCGGGCGTTTTGACCAATCAGTGAAGCTTCCATAGCGAAAGTTGCATCAAATCATGTGGCATGTCTCTCAGTACACTCGGCGAAGTAAAGATGTTGTGTTTAAATTTACCAAGAGATACTTCTCGAGCAGTGAATGCAACATTTCATTGGTTGTCTATATTTAGCAGATTTGGACTTTCCATACACATAAAACGACTATGGTGAATAGGAGTACATCCAGGGTATATGACGAACCGTTGGTGGAGTCATATATGACCTGGATTTTGAGGATAGAAAAATCTGGGAAAAAAAAACAAAATAAAAAAGTGGTCCCTCATTATAACGCAGTTGTTGGGGTCCACAAAGACATACACGCGTTATAGCCGAAGACCGAAAAACGTATCCTATTTCCTCAAATGCAATAAGTAACATGTAATTACAATATTTTTTTATTGACAATTAATAATAAAAATATTAAATGAATTTACATTAATTAATCAATTAAAGTTTGAAAGTTTGCAACGTGCTCTATGCTGCGAGTTGAACACTCCAAATGAACCTGCCGTCAGGGCCGAAGAGCTGTAAATGTACCCTATATTTGTGGGACACTTCGCGGGCGTAATCAAATAAATAAGATATCTTATTTACAATGACATTGTCACGAATAATAAATAACCAATATTATTAAAAATGTTCATGAATTTAGGTCAGTAAATTAACCCTGAACGATTGTTTGTTGTTCTTTTGACTTGCCTGTTGTGGCGAGTCGACGGAGTAAACACAAGTGAAGCCAATCTCGTAATGAAGTAAATCGACCTGACAGCGGTCCTTCTGTATATCAACTCATTGTTTTAATAAATAAAATGCCCCTTACTGACCCCAAACCTTACACTGGGACCATGTAGCTATGCTCTCTGGGTGGAGACGGATGCCAGAGTGATATGGCTATTTTAATCACATTTGAAAGTGTCAGTATTTTAACATAAAAATAATAATATAATAATAATAATAATGTGTACATTTATATTGGGCCTGATCCATGCGGCAGCATGCTCAAAGCGCTTGAGCAACATTATTACAGTGTACCGTCCACAACATTCATCAACTCCCAGGGGAGTATACAACCCAAGTTGCCAGGTGGGCGCCAGAAGGTTAACTTTCACATCGCCATCACTTTCCGACCAGATACCCAGTTTCAGCTGGGTGGACCGAGACAATGTGAGTAAAGTACCTTGTCCAAGGGTACAACACATAGGCACAGACGGGATTCGAACTCGGGCCTAACGGTTGGGAGGGTAACACTGTACCATTAACCCACGTGTCCCACAACCGGAAGGAAGTCATCATGTTTATTTTTAGAACAATGTTTTCCCCACGATGTCAGTGTTTCAACGGACAGGATACATTTGCACGTGGGAATGATTTCAAGCGGAGGAGTTGGTTGTTTTAACTTAATTATGAGCTGTTATATCTCCTGTGTCCCCTGACAGCTCTGACTGCAGAGGCGATCTTTGATCTCATGACCTGCTGTGAACTCATTGAGCCTTCTCCATGCATTCCAGCCAGCGGTGTCAACATGTGGCATCCAGAATGTTTATAATTTTTATTAAGCATGATTGGGCTTGCATTTTTTAATGAGTCTTATCTGGAGAACAAAATATTCTAGAAGCCAAAGGAGAAATAGTAAGAATGGGTCAATTGAATAGAATTGAATTGAATTGAATTGAAAAAATCGAGAGCCAAAGAATACCCCGCGTATAACGAACCGTGTTATAGCGAGGGACCACTGTATACGAAGAAAATGTGCAAAACACCTACAGCTGCATGACCAACTACTGGGTCTACCACTAACTTCATAGCATTAATTCATAATTCCATAAACAGTTGCACCACAAAGGAGATAAGTAAATATGAGATGACTAGTACATTAAAATATAGATAACAGGGTATAGTTTATGTGTATTAGGCTATAAAGTACTAAGTTTTAAAGAGATGAGAATTTGAGGAAAACATTTGCTATTTTTTGGCAAAAATTACCACAACAATAAAATTGAGAAAGTTTAAAAGCTTACAGGCTTCACAATAATAAAGTTCAGTTCTGTCACAACACAACATTTTACACTGCTTACATGGTCTCAATTGTGTGCCAAAATATAGCAGTCGTGAGACCGGATTAAATATAAACAGTTGTAAATAATTAGAGTCTTAAGAGTTCAGGAAGATCAGGTCTGGGGTGGATCTGCAGATAACCAAGGGTTTCGTGTCACATAGACATTTTCCTTGGAATGTTAATAGTTTTGCAAGCGGAGGTTTAAAATATAAGAACACCTTGTGAACTACGTTGACACTATACAATTCAACATCACAATACTGAGCTTGTATAGGGACATAAAACATCAAACTTATTCATCTTTCATGCAGGTTCAGCAGTCTCTGCATAGAGTACACAAATGAAAAATATCACATAAACTCGGCATCTCCAGGCTGTAACAAAATTCACATCGTCCAAATTGACCAAAAATAACTTTGAAACCACAAAAACTCTGATTTCATAGAAGTAAGCAACAAAAGAGCTCTGCGTATACACTGTAACTCAGAGTTAATATTATAGTGAGTCTAGCACGACATGGGTAAGATGTTCCAGCAGCAGCAGCGCAGCTAATCATGTCCGAGCTACAGATTAGTCAAGCATGTCAATACAATACATTACTAGCTCACTTACCTCTCCTCTCAGGGCATCCTCAGGTTGCCCGTCCTGGAAAGGGGGGAATTATTTGATCAACCAATAACTACATTAATTGCTTATGTCTCTCAGAAAAAAAATGAGAGACTGGGGAGAAGACTATATAGAAACATTGCTCAGCTGTGGGAAACACAGAAAATGTTCAAGAGCTTGAAAACTGCATGTTTTGATTGAACTGAAAAATGTCAGTATTTAAGTAATGAACCTTCCTATAGGAGCTGTCAAGTTGATGACTGGGCCTAACAATAAATGAACAGCAACTTGAGCAGAGAGAACCTAATACCTAGAAAAGTTTATTTTATCCAAGTCCAGCAGATCCAAATATATATATACTGAAGTTGGTAGGTTGGTTGGATTTACAGTGGGATGCGGCAATCTTTTATAGCCTTATGCCCACTTTTGTCAGCTGAGTGCAGGGGGAAAGCCTGCATCACAAGTGGGTAGCTGGATGATTCTGATGTGGTGAAACTCACGAACTGCGACCAATGTATACTAAAGTTGAGTAGTTGCATAACATCGCAACAACATTGCAACTAAAAATTTATCATCAATAGGTTTCTATTTGCAGAGAGGAAAAAAAATGAAAAAAGCTTTGAAGTGGAACCTATGCAGGAAAAAGTTACAGCAACTTTCTTTACGTCAAAGAGTTGCAACATTTTAAAATATTCAACAAGTAAATTATTTGTTGAAAAATACAAAAGCTTCTTGAAAATCCAATGAGAATAAAGCTACATCAATACAAACCTTTGCAGGCCTGGGTCTCCTCTTCTTTTTCTTTTCTTTCTTCTTCTTTCGAATATCTTCCTTGTGTTCGTGCACTAGACGGATGAGGTTATCGATGTACTCATCTGTCTGCTGCAGAAGGTATGCCAGACGACGATCTTTCTTCTGATCAATAAGCTTACGATATCCTTCCTCATCTTCTGCCTACAAAACCACCAGTCATATTGACGTTCAGAAATTTGTCTACACCATCATGCCAATAACAGTTTGGTTTAGACCTGAATGAAAATTAGCTCACCAGCAGCTCTCTCCCAGGATTCTAATTAACAAGCATCAACATCCCCTTGCCACCTGAGTTGAGAGCTGATGTTTTATTGCAGCCATAATGCAACATGAGTTGCTGTGTGCAGACAGAGGGAAGTGCATAAAAGAGATCGATAGAAAGAAAAGTGAAAGCAGAATATCCCATTTTAGTCACCATGTATGACAAGCATTGGGTTGCTGGTGTCCTAATCTTTATAAGCACCACCAGTTCCCTTCCCGGATGCCCAATGCCATCTGAATCACTAACATAACATTCTAATTACTTGTTTGATGCTGCAAGATTGAAAACTCGGAACCAAATTTTTAACCAGATATCATCAAAATAAATGTAAGCATTCTACCCATTAAATTTATGTGAAATCAAAGTAGTATGTATTTGTTTGATACTGCAAGATTGAAAACCTCTGTACCATGACAGTTTCATAACTGCCATTGTATACTAGGCTTCTTTAATGAAGGGTGAAGCTATTTTTTCAAAGTTGTAAAATTTTCATTTTTGTTTAAAATATAAACAATTGAATGTTTTGCAACCTTTCTTACAGTATGGACAAACACATCAGGTCATAGAAATGACATTATTACCTTCTTTAATGTCCGATAGTTTTTGTTACAATTTAACCTTTTTATTCAAATTGTCAATATCAAAATCAACCTGTAACTTAATGTTCATGGCATGCACGTGCAAGTCGCTCCATCCATGGAAAGTGTAGGACATTACACATGCATTGGTGATTTTTTTCTGTCGGTTGCTGTTCAGTTGCATGTTTGAAATTGCTGCTGAAAATGAGACGTTTATTGACACTTGCTGAAAGGGGTCAGGCTATAGGTCTTCTGGAATCGGGTAAACTCAGCGACAGGTTGCTACCCGATTTAATGTTAGTTAGTGTGCTATTGATAGACTGTGGCAGAAATTTCAAGCCACTGGGTCCGTGGAATATGCACGTAGACCAGGTCGCCCCAGAGTCACAACAGTCCGAAA
>JAUELE010247377.1:0-11039 GCA_031471655.1 Diodora aspera | reverse complement strand
ACATATACTACTAGCGCCTCTCTTTCAGTCCGGAGACACACCGACGTGATGTGGCTGACAGACTGGCGAAAAAACACGAAAACAAACCCAAATCACTCACTCACTCATAATAAAACCCTACTTCCGTTTAAATTCACTGGCCGCAGTGTGCTAAAACAACACTCTCTTGAATAAGTATCTCGGTAATAGCACAACATTTTTCTTTTTCGTTCATCGGCTCTGAAAGTTTTCGTATAATTTCTTTTAGACGGCAGTATACAAACAATCTCAGGAGAGTCACATGAGAGTCTGCTTGCAAACCGGCGTCAGTGTCTTTTGTTACCATTCTGCTTGCGAACCTGTTGTAAATTTTAAGGCTGCTTCAATAACCAATCAGTCATAGAGTTATCCTCTCCTTACTTGTACGTTATTCTCCGGTATTAAACGAGTTCTGAACTGACCGTCGTTCCGTGAGGTTGTGTCGGGGGCTCGGCCGCATGGTCACTCAACATTGGCGACAAGAATGAGGCCAGAAGACCTTACCACAAACCGAACGATGGCAAAAACCGTAATATATCGTCGAGAGGGGGAGGAAGACCGACGAAAACATGTCTGAGTTGGAAGTTTGCATTTTCACCTTGCCTGCATGAACTCCAGGTGCACAGAGTGCTGTAACGTGTATCATCGAAGAAGCCTGAAGTGTATGACTTTCTAACTACAGTATAGATAAATATGGCTGTGAGTATGAGACAAATGGACATTTTCGATGAATGTTCAAATTATTGGCATACTTATTTTGAGAGATTCCAGCAATTTTTCATTTATCAAGAAATTGATGATGATTAACAAGTTGCAGCATTATTCAGTTCTATGGGAGATAAAACGTACAGTCTGTTGAGAGATGTTGTTGCCCCAGATAAACCAGCAACCAAATCATTAGAGTTTTTGAATGAAACTTTGGAGAAACACTTGTGTCCAAAACCTTTGCTGATAGCAAAACGATTTTGCTTCTATAAGAGGAAACAGTTGACTTCAGAGAGTGTATCTGATAAAATGGCTGTGCTTAAAAACTTCCTAGGAACTACAGTTTTGGTACATTCGTGAACGAAGTTTTTCGAGATAAATTCGTTTGTGGCATTCGAAATGAACATTATACAACAACGTTTACTGTCGTAAGATGCTTTAACTCATTCCAGATCTTTAGAAATAGCAGTTGGCATGGAGACAGCGGCTAAAGATGCTGAAGAGTTACAAGGCAAGAAAGAAGGACAGACACACAGAATCAGAGTTCAGGAACAGAGATTTCGCCCTCTTGTGAGTAGTAAGAGCAGAATGTCATTTTTTTCAGACAGATGTGATAGGTCTGGAAATAGTCACACTGGAGATACATGTATATGCAAATTCAGAGATAAACTTTGCCATAATTGTTTTAGGAAAGTTATATTGCTCGAGTATGTAGAGAGAGTAGGAATTCTGATAGAAAATTTGGGAACACAACATGTACAAAGACTGGAAGGTTCAAGAAACCAGTTGATATAGTAGAGCATGATGATTCTGATACCGAAAATGAACTTGAGCTGACCTTGTCAAGAAATGTAGCAGGTCTGACAGCGATGCAATCTATATTACTCCTAAGGTGAATGGTAGAGATTTGACCAATGGACGCTCATTTCGCTCATTTCTCTCATTTCTCAGGAAGATTATGACAAGTTTTCCCTTGAAATTGTAGGTAAGTCAAATACTGTTTTAAAAACTTACACCGGTGAAAAAGTTAATCCAGCTGGAAAGCTGAGTATTTCTGTTGAAATGAATGGTCAGCAGGTTGATTTAGACCACACTGTTGTGGTCCTGCATTGTTTGGCAGAGACTAGAAAAAAATCAAAGTGGTGAAAGTAAAGAAATCGGAACCTAGCACAACCAATAGACTTCAAATTGTGTTCGACACGCATAAAGAGATCTGTGAAGATGGCATTAGAACTTTAACTCTCACTAAAGCTAAGCTCACCTTGAAAGAGAATGCACAACCCAATTTTTTTAAACCAAGGAACTTACCATACACCCTTCGACCTTAGGTGGCAGCCGCGTTGGAGAGACTGGAAGCAGAAGGTATTATGTCTACAGTAGAAACTAGCAAATGGGCAACATCCATAAGTCCAGTTACTAAAAAATCAGGTGATGCGGAGATGTTAGGTGACTGTGAATCCTCAGTCGTCAGTAGACCAACACCCTTTGCTGGTGGTGTTCCCTTTACCAAGATAGATTTGCAAAATGCTTTTCTTCAGATGGAAGTTGAACCTTAGTCTAAACATCTACTAACTGTCCACACACACAGAGGTGTGTTTAGGTACACCAAACTGGGGTTCGGCATTGCCCCAGCTTCCGCAATTTGGCAGAGAACTGTTGAGCAAGTTCTCCAAGGTATACCCATGACACAAGTCATCTTGGACGACATGATAGTTTCTGGGAAGGATAATGATGACCACTTGAAGAATTTGGAAATGGTACTCCAGAGACTGCAGCAGAATGGCTTACGTGAGAGCAAGGACTAGTGCTACTTTTTCCAGAAGATAGAGTACTGTGGGCATATCATCGACTGGAATGGTTTTTTACACAAGTCGCCTGACAAGGTTCAAGCCATAGCTGACGCGCCAAGACCAGAGAATGTGTCGCAGGGGAGATCGTATCTGGGCCTAGTGAACTATTATCACAAGTTTTAGCCGGACTCAGCTTCTGTACTTCATCCATTGAATCAACTGTTGGAAAAGTCTAGTCAATTTTACTGGTCAAAGCGCTTTTGTGACATCAAAAGAACTCATTATGTCAGATAAAGTGTTAGCTCACTATGATACACAGATGCCGCTTCGTGTTGCAAATGACGCTTCACCTTACGGTATCGGTGCAGTAATTTCTCATGTGTGCCCTGAGGGTAGTGAGAAACCAGATGCTTTCGCCTCGAGACCCTTAAACAAGGCTGAGATAAACTATTAAGACATTTCATCATTATTTATGTTGACGTAAGTTTACACTTGTGACTGATCACAAACCTCTGATTTCCATATTTGCCCCAGGTAAAGCTAATCCTGTTATGACAGCTGCACGACTTCAGAGGCATGCTTTGTTCTTGTCCGGACATACAAAGGACATTGAGTACAGGAATACCAGACAACATGGTAGTACTGATGATTCATCACGACTGCCACTTCAAGTGACATCGTCAAGAGATGCTGATTTTACAGATGTGTTCTACATTAGCAGATTGAAGTTCTACCTATTACTGCAGATCAGATTGGTTACAAGACTCGTCGAGATCCACTACTGTCTCAAGTATTAGAGAGTACATTGGAAGAATGGCCGGAAACGTGTGAACATGATGAACTGAAACCATATTTTCACCGTTGGAAGGAGTTGTCAGTGTATCAGGACTGTTTGATGTGGGGTGTTTGCGTAGTCATTCCAGCTTGTTATCAGGAACGATGTCTGCAAGAACTGCATGAAGGACATATTGGAGTTGTGCGCATGAAGGCACTGGCACGAAGTCATGTGTGGTAGCCAGGAATCGATACCCAGATCGAGAAGATGTCAAAGTCATGCAAGGGTTGCATTCGAGTTCGTAACAATCCATCGACAGCGCCTCTTCATCCTTGGACATGGCCGACAACGTAGACCACCTCAGAGACGCGACATGTGATGTCAGCTGATTTTTGTGAAGTGACTTTAACTGAGTTGATATCTGATTCCTTCTATGAGTAGGGTATTTAGCTTGAATATTAATTTCACAATTAAAAGTCAAAAAAGAATTTTTGATAGGTTTTCAAAATGTATTAGAGTAGTTTAAGCGAGGAGGTAGGAATGTTGTATATTTTATGGCTGCTTTAATAAACAATCAGTCATAGAGTTATCCTCCCTTTACGTGCACGTCATTCTCTGGTATTAAATAAGTGCTGAACTGATCGTTGTTTTGTGAGGTTGTCTCGGAAGCTCGGCGGCATGGTTAATCCTCAAAACCGGCTTCAGTGTCCGTTATAACTATTTAGAAGTTTCTGCTTGCAAACCGACCTCAGTGTTCGTTATAACCATTTAACAGATTCTGCTTGCAAACCAGCTTCAGTGTCCGTTAAAACCACTTAGCAGATTATGCTTGCAAACCGGTTTCAGTGTCCGTTATAACCATTTAGCAGATTCTGCTTGCAAACCGGTTTCAGTGTCCGTTATAACCATTTAGTAGAATCTGCTTACAAACCGGCTTCAGTGGCTTTTATAACCATTTATCAGATTCTGCTTGCAAACCGGATTCAGTGTCCGTTAAGACCATTTAGCAGATTCTGCGTGGAACCAGCTTCAGTGTCCGTTATAATCATAGAGCAAATTCTACTTGCAAACCGACCTTAGTGTCCGTTAAGACTATTTAGCAGATTATGCTTGCAAACCGGCTTCAGTGTCTGTTATAACCATTCAGCAGATTCTGCTTGCAAACCGGCTTCAGTGTCCGTGTAATCATTCAGCAGATTCTGCTTGTAAACCGGCTTCAGTGTCCGTAATAGCCATTTAGCAGGAATGACACCTCACATATCTCGTCAAGATCTCAACAGCCTCTTAAATGTTCACAGCGGTAGATAATTATACTCCTCTAGTCGAGCGTGATCTTAAAGTAGAAAAGAAAATCAAATCTTGCTGAGAATCTTAGGTAATGTTTTTGGAAAAAAACTGAACAATTTACTGTTTGGGTTTGACACTGCATCACTTTTGGTAAAAGCGCTTTTAACCCAGCCGAACAAACGTGTTTGATGTCCATTTGCGTGCCTACACAGATGCAATGACGCTATCGATCTTGATAGAACACACAACTTTTTACCAGTGGAGAGGCGATGCAGACCACAGTCTTCGGTTGGCAGCGATGGGAAGTGTGCGAACTGAACTAGCATCAATAGGACGAACGCCTTATAACTTTGCGTTCAGTTACCTGCAAGTTCTTGACAGTGGACTGTGTGTGCGTATGTGATATGATTTCGTCACTTCATATAATTTCTGTCATTCAGTCTTTGTTCTGGAATTAAGGTAAGGAATGTTGTATTGTGTTATTTCCATTACTTCCCGTTTAAAGTAACATGAACACTTTACCTAATCTGATATCATTTTAGATATTCTTACACATTATTTCAGATGTATCATTCGTGTATCACAATATTGAAGATTCATTCGTGCAACTTTCATACGATTAATAAAAAGAACTATGCTCCCGAAAGCTAAAGAAGGTCTGGTGCTATCTGTGTGAAATGTATAACATAAAATAAACTGTAAATCATATGTTGTAAAAGCGTATGTCTAATTAAATAACGCCGTATTCCCTCAGTCCCGACAGATGCAGACAGATGTAGTTTCTAGTTTTAAAACGCCAGCCTTATCCCGAACCTTTCTCTGAAGATTTACCAAAGAATGTTCCGTCAATTTTCGAATGATTTCCGAATATGAGCCGAATACATTTATTTGTAAGTGTAACGTCTCCGAAGGTTTACGAATATTTGCAAGATCCTGTCGAAAACTTGAATGCATTGTTTTTATTCTAATTTCTGACAAGGGTGTCAGAAAATAGATATGGCTATTCAAGAGGCTGTTGTGCAGTATTGGTGGTATGTATTTAATTTTATGTATATTTATCGTTCTAAAGGTTGATTTTTAAAAAGACAAGTGTTTGCCACTAAGGTGGCCATATCCACCGCCGCAAATTGGAAATATTTGCAACTACTACAGATGTGGATATACAAAGTCAGCAGACAGTAACCTAACTTTGAGATGTCCCTGAAATCAACTGATATTCTCAAACTAGACTAAGAACAACATATGACCATTTCTTTGCATTAATACCAATATTACACATGTTCAATTACCGATGACCTTGAAATTAGGTCAAGGTCACAAACATCGACTGGCGCCTCCGCATCCCTAAAGTAGGCCTTTGGATGAAATATACACTCGCTCAAAAGTTAAGTACCACCAAAATCAGGTGAATACTGTTTAAAACGAGTTATGTTATAAGGAGGAAACATGCAAAAACACATGATCGCGTTATGCACGTGCCATGTGAGAGTTGCTGATACATGGTAACCCTTTCCATGACAAAATTCAAGTTTTAACGAGTCATTGCGTAACGTCACCACAGTCTGAAATCGATTCGTTTATCTAATCCAACTATGCCTAGACGACGAATTAGTGACAATGAACGGTGACAAACCATTGGTATGCATAATACTGGTATATCATGTAGGGAAATTGGAAGGCAACTCAATATTAACCGTACGGTCATCAGTCTGATACGAAAGCAAAGAAAGACTGGAGATGTTAAAAATAGGAAACGAAGTGAAAGACCCCGAAAAGGAGTGCTCATGATGACAGATTGCTCGTTAGACTTGTCTCACGGAACTCGAGATCGACAAGTCGGACTCTTAGAGACATGTGGCAAGTTAACGCCAGAGTGGCCCTCAGCACGGTGAAACGAAGGCTCAAATCAGATGGACTTGCTTCACGTCGTCCTAATCGACGTCCTCTCCTAACCCCAAGACATATGCACGAACGGTTGCAAAGGTGCACCACAAAACGCGGCTGGAATATCCGGACATGGAAGAGAGTTCATTGGTCGGATGAAAACCGGTTTTTGTTACACGTGGTTGATGGAAGAGCCCGGGTAGGGCGACCACGAGGAACTGCCTACCATCAATACAACATCCAGTCAGAAATTGCCTTCGGTGGGGGATCTTTAATGGTCTGGGGTTGCTGTTTTTATGATTGTAAGTTTGAACTTGCCCAAGTCCAAGGGAACCTCAATGGGCAAAGGTACGAAAATCAGATCCTTGAAAGAAAAGTTGTGCCTCATTTTGACAATCACCCGCTTGTAAACCGTCCCATATTCATGGATGATAAAGCCCGGCCCCACAGATCCCATGCAATAAGGGATTATCTTCACGCTAACGCCATTGACATTCTTCCTTGGCCGGCAAGAAGTCCAAATATGAATCCCATTGAACATTTATGGGACGTGTTAGGTCGTAAGGTGCGAGCTAGGGAACCCGGTGTTCAAAATCTTGCAGAACTTGCACAGGCACTCCAGGAGGAATGGAACAATATTCCTCAGATGCAAATCAGAAGAGTAATATTCAGCATGAGGAGGCGTGTTGTAACTTGTATCCGTGCGAGAGGGGGTTATACCCGATGCTGACACCCATTCGTGTGAACAAGGACAGATGGTTAGCAAATCGTTTCATCATCTTTGTGATCATAAACAGTTGACTTCCTATGGTAGAGGAGCATACTTTCTACGCAACTGAATTTGTTCAAAAATACCAGCAGGGAAACGTTGATAACAAAATACATGTATGAAATGTTAATTTTTCTTCTGTATTACTCTTTTACTGTCTTACAAATACAGATTTTACATTGAAATTTAACTGTGGCAACTGATGTTTGACAGTAATGTTCATGTCTAACTATGACATAAAATTCCGGTGGTGCTTAACTTTTGAGCGGGTGTATAGAACCGACTAGAGGCGTGTTCAGGACGGGAAGGCGAAAAAAGCGCCTCGGCTGTTGTGTCAATCAGATTACTTCTATAATACGAGTTGCACGAGGCGCCTTGCCTGCTGAACGAGCCTCAAGATTCGGCAGCAACTGCGAATCAGTATTAGTCGACGAACAGTGCTACGAAGTCTTTGTGCTGCAGGTATCAGAACTCGTCGACCCTTGCGTCGAATGGCCTTGGAACACCGACGTCGAAGACTTTGGCAGGTTCGTAACTGGCAGGCACTCCTTTTCACTGATAAAAGCAGGTTTAACCAGTTTCACAACGATGGTCGAGCCGAGTTTATCGTCGAGGAGGAGAACGTTTGGTGGAGGCGGTGTAAAGTTCAGGGAGGGTTTCGCGGCAACCGATGCACGAGACCTGTTATCGTCCATGGCAACCTCACCGGCCAGCTACAGAGACGGGGTTCTTCAACCCGTGGTACTGCCATTCCTTCGCCAGCTGCAACATGGAACACTCCTACAGCACGACAACGCTAGACCTCACACAGCCAGGCTCGTCCAGGACGTTTGAACATCGACGTTCTCCCATGGCCAGCACGCTCACCGGATTTGAATCCAATCGAACACCTTTGGGACTATCTTAATCGTCGTATCTGCAGATGTCATCATCCACCAGAAAATCAACCTCAGCTTGCCCACGTTTTGGGGGACACCTGGAATCAGATTCCTGATTACGTCATCAGGCGGCTGACGACATCAATGAGGCCGCGAGTTTGGGCGTGCATTGGTGTTCTTGATGGTCACACTCGTTACTGAGTGTGCCATGTACTCAGTAGAAGGCCTCGAACTTATCACGAGACAGTACAGTGTTGACTCTGATCATTCATTTGAACTGTGGTATGCCTGTTCTTGTAAACGCTACGTACACGTCACCTGACGCGCAGATAAGAAAGGTGTCATCTGCTTTTAGCAGGTGACCAATCTTTGTAAAAGCTTGATAAACCAGGTGCTGTCAATAAATTGCTTGTTTTCCAAGTTTTGTGTTGTTATTATGTTCACTAACGAAAGCTTTAAGGGTGTCAAGGGTGGCAACATAATCATAATATGCTTCAAGACAGTTCTTCCAAAAGGGATTAGAAACTCTGGAGTAATTTCCAAACTTATGGACGTGTTCAAGCAGCGGATAGCTCGAAAGTAATAACGTTTTCCAATTACATTCTATATCGTTGGAAAACAGTTTACGTACTCACGTTACTATAAGAGATTTTACACAGGAAAAAACATTGTTCATTCCTGACCCTCCCTTTTCGATGGATTGACAAACATTTTGATTTTGTCAGCTTTTTAATTCCATACATTTTGTGTCAGGTTTTGTTTAAAAGGGAACTAAAGGACTCAGTGACAGGAATACATGGTTCAGTTTAGAGACCAGAAAGAAAGTATGATTCATGGCTATCTTGCCAGATGGTGATACTTTTTTTCATCCATCCGTTGATTATGTGTTCTATTTCAGAGAGTGATCCTTCAAAATATAGGGCTTCCTTTTTGTGTAGGTCTGTGGAGAATATTATATCTAGATCCTAAAAGAGAAAGGGTTCCATGTAAGGTTGAGATCTGGCATAATCTAACAGTGCTGCCTTGGATCCAGCCCACACAACTTCAAATTTATCAAAGTCGATTCGCAAACCAGAGATATCGTTGCATTAATATTTAATGAGTCAGTATAACCCCTTCAAAGGAATTCTTACTACCATCGAGAATAAACTGTGTGACAGTGTGTCATCAGCATATTGTTCAGTAACATGTTCAGTTTCATTTACAATAACACTCTTTAGTTTTTCTATTTTTCGTCACTATATATAATAGGTATGATCTCTGCCCAGAGGAGAAATATATATGGACTTACATGTAATGGGTCCCCTTGACGGCATCCCTTCTGTATTTCAAACCATGGAGACACTCTCTCATTTACGATGGGATATGACTTGATGTCCTCAGGATTTTACCGAAGCAAAGAAATACTAGATATTATTGAATGAAGGACAAAACTACAGAGGCGACGGCTTTGCAGTATTCCGGGAATATCGTGTTTGTCGGTGTGAAATACAGTATCATACAAAAATCTTGTATTATCCCCAATGTAGCGATATGAGATCAAACCAGTTTTTTGTGTGTGGATAAGCGATGGGAGAGCACCTGTAACTCTCTCTGCAAGACGTGTTGATGTCAGCGTATATGTCACATTTAAGAGGGAAATTGTTCTCCAGTTCTTTAAGTATTTGTTATCCACACACCTCCACCATTTTAGGCTAAAATGGATCAAAACCACAACTTCACCGTACACACAAAACCACAACTTCTCACCATTTACTGTCTTCCTGTGTTTTTCACCAAGCCAAGCTCGTCGTGTCACCTCCTGCCCTGACTATGAGAGCAGGGTCCATGGCGACGTATGACTGCAAGTTTGACAGGGACGTCAGCGGATCTATTCCCATCACTTGGTACTTCCGGAATTCCACCTCCGGCGACATTGCCATTTACCACGGCAACGCCAACCCTCCGACCTTGACCTTGCTCATTTATCAACTGACTTTGTCCGACAGCGCAACCTACCGATGCGAAGCGAACCATTCACATTACACCTGGAATGCAGTAGCCACGTTGAATGTACATGGTATGTGTTTGTGGGTGTGTATAATAATAATTATAATACTAATAATAACAACAACACCACTGTATTATCAATTTATATATGGATTCGTTTTCCACCCTTGCGGAATTGAATTGCTTTACTGTATTAAAGTCTCAGACTTTAGGTAAGTGTTTTGGTGGTGGTTTGTGTGTTATCAAACACAGGTAAATCGATGAATATTTTCCTAATGAGAGCTTATGGAACGCCATTTTGGGTAAGTGACTCTGCTTGCCCTCCTTGTGACAGCCCGTCCTTGGGCTTGATTGAAAAGCAGGTAGAATGAACAACAAACTTAATATCCTCATTTAGCCCTACACACAGTGTACGAAACTACGGCTAACATAAATAAGCTAACTGACATTACTTTGGCAGGGTTTTTGGACATTCTGCATGGTCCCGAGTCCGTGACTGTGAAGATGGGGTCATCAGTGACCTTGAACTGTACCGTTGACGCAGTTCCGGCCGCTGTCATCAGGTGGGAGAAGGAGGAAGCAGGCGGGTCCACTTCAATCACTGCAGGGGTAGCATCCATCCACTCAGGAAGTCGTCTGACCATTAATTCCATATCTACTTCATCAATTTATAAGTGCATTGCAAAGAATTCTCTGTACTCGCGGGAAGTTATGGCACTGGTGTCCGTCACTGGTGAGTAACACACTTATACATTTGCACATACACTCACGGATTCAAGGGCGGGGCGGGGGATTGAGGATGGGCGCCTAAAATAAGGCAAGGATGAGGAAAGAGTTTGTGAATAGTTCAATTGCAAGTGAAATGAGTTCTTCTGCTCACAGCGTGGCTTTCAAAATATCTGTAGCCCAGGGATCTCTTCTACGTGGACCCCAACAAAGCTCTT
>JAUELE010247366.1:0-11040 GCA_031471655.1 Diodora aspera | reverse complement strand
GTGGAGTAAAGCACCTTGTCCAAGGGTACAACACGGCGCCAACTGGGCTGGAACCCGGCTCGTCAGATCACGAGTCCGACACTCTACCACACGACCACCGCGCCTCCAATCACAGGGACTTGGTGAAATCTAGTTAATGCTATCAACTAGTTCTTGTTTATTGCTATGGACTCTCTAATAGTTAAAGTACAAGGATTCGATTTTAAACTATAAGAGTGATTTCTGACCAAAAAGAGAGTTTATAGGAACCGATGCAGAAATTCTGGTTATTGTGAAAGCAACACACTGCTGACAGCAACAAATTATTATTGACTCAGGTTGCACACTTATTTAATGACAAATCTCATCATTCATCATTCCCCGAAGCCCAAGAGAGGGGCGTTATCAATATTCAGGGTTTGTATCGCTACGCACACTTTGTAGCGTCGATTTCAGAAATCTTAATTTAATTGTATGTTTATTCTGAAAACATGATTTTTCTTAATTGAGATTCAATAAATTTAAACTTCAATTACTGTGGCCTGGGGACATTAAGTGGGTATGCGGTACGTGTTAGTTATCATAACACGCATGTGTCAAAAACCTGCGCCAACGGCCCGAGGTAAACAACCAGACGCAATTACACACAATTACTGCCAAGTTAATGAAATCCAGATGTTGTTGCAGGTCGCGGCTCCGTCAAAGAGGAATGGCCTGTTTATTCCTTCATCTCGACTTCTTATTTGAAGTAGTTTAGAAAGTTTAAGTCTGTCATATTTTGATCTCATCGTATTTCGAGCTTCGGGTCTAAGTTCTTGCTTCCAGATGTGAGTATGTGGTACTGAAGTATAACATCACTTCTGAGTGTCTGGGTTTGACGTAGGAAATCCAGATCTTTGAAGTTACAATTATTGTTTAATACTTGAGTGGCATATACCTTCAGTGTCAACAGGTATCGTATTTCTTCTAATCAGAGGGTTAGGGAGCCCCCCCCCCCCAAGTTTAGGAAAAGTATATCCATTTGTAGGGGAAATTTTGCAGAGAAAACTGGGTGTGTTTTATTGTCTTATTTGCAAATTCGTGTACATGTATTTGGATACACAAACGACCTTCCCAACCAACCCACCCCTTGTCGGTGTTTATCAGATTCCCCGTCGGAGATCTCCTCCCCCCCCCCCCTGTCGGGGAATTCCTGGGGCCACCCCTGCACCCCTGTCTCCAGGACTCGCCGCTTATTAGAGGCCAGACGTTTAATAGAGGCCCAGTGCTTATGGTTTGGGCCATCTTTTATAACTGTATGTAACTGCATTGTCAAAGAAAAGTTTTGATGCCTCACCCATTAATTGGTTAAAGTCATTTGACTTGCTTGATAAAGTTTGTGTGTATTTGCCTGATAATGTGTATTTCTTGACTTAAGCTCAATGACGTTTGAATGTTGATCAATGATAAGTGATACTAGCAACAGTTAAACAAATGCAGAAACTTGATTTCTTTCTATACTCATACCTCTTTTGATTGTAATGTCATAGAAGATGAAGTTCACGTTGTCCTTAGGTAGCCTGTGTATGCTGAACAAAGAGAACAATTGTTGACACCCGTATATAGCAGTAATAATGATCGACTTCTATGTTTATGTACAAATATGTATACCCTGTTGAACATCGCGAAGTTCCTATATCAGATCTTCTCGTTAACAGATATGTAACTCTCCCAATTATGATGTTGTTCTAATGTTACTTTATTTTAATCTGTGGGCCACGCTGTCTTGTATACAAATAAACGTGTATGTCTGTCTGTCTGTCGAAACGTTTTGAATGGAAAAGAGTTCAAGATATGATTATCCAATACATTCTGCTGAGCTCTGCGTAATCCTCGATGAATATCTTCCTGCACCAAATCACCTTTGCCTACATCTGTATCTGGCACACTAAGCAGAAAAAAACGACGAACTGAAAAAAAAACCACTTTTTGTTTAGAAAACAGAGATCAAATTTTGCTGACGTTTCTCGTTTTCAAGGACTGTTCTCCCACACACAATCTCTTATAGGTTTTCAGAGTTCCGTTCTAAAATTAAACAAACGATCCTTGTAACGAATAACATTTGTGCAACTCAATATATACTGACACACTTGGGAAACGCAAAATAAAACATTTAGTGTATTTACTATGTAATGCAGGCAATGCGAATGATAAGCCCAACCATATCTGAGTGACAAGGATATAATTTTGTCCATAAAACTGGGTTTTAATCTCATCCATGAATGAGTGAATGTGATTTAACGTAGCAGGGGGTAATATTTCAACCATAACGCTACGGTTGGTACACAGGGCACCAAATGTTTGGGTCGAACTAAAGTGACCCAGCCGGGATTCGAACCCCCCGACCTTGCTGTCGTGAAGCAGACGCTCTACCAGCTGAGCTACCCGGGCCCTCTCTCATCCATGATGCCAATATGAAAACCATTGACAAAACGTAGACACTTCTGTGCACCTGTCACAGGCATGACATGCAATGCACGTCCAACACGAGTGCCAAATGCATTTAAAATCAAGACACCATAACGAGATGCCATGCACTGCCGTCATACCACGGTAAACGGAAGGTGATTGAGACTCCTTCTGTGATGAGTGGGACTGTTTGAAGAAGCATGCCATCTTATGGAATTGAATTTCGAACAATTTTTTGTGTGGATTGTTGGCTCATTAAACGTGATTTAGAAGCCCTGGTATTCCTCAGTGTGACCTATGAATCCAGAGCCTCAGCAAGAATCCAAATCGTATGGTGTATACCTGGGCATAATGTTGGTGTTATTTTGAAACAATCCGTGGTGGCCATATTTCTGTCGAGAATACATGACAAATGAACACCTGTTGAAACTCCTGATTCCAAAGTTGTAGAACTACCTACCTTAAAGTTCAGTCTGCTTTTACCTTTACATATATAGGCATTCACTAATCTTTCTTCAAGCAAAGTTGCCTCTGGTTAGGGAAAAATAAGGAAATTCAAGATCAAGGGGCATTATAGAATTGGTCAGGGAAATATCGAATTCAGTGTAAAGCTCAGAGAAATTCAGGAATATATTCCACAAATCATGATACAGTGCTATTTTCATATACTAAGTATTGAACTGGTTACAGTTTTTGAACATTCTGCGATCAGGCCGCCATTTGCAGATGTCAGTGGAAATGTTTATTCCGTCAGGGAAAAGTGACGATAAGTCAGGGAAAAGTTAAGGTAAGTCAGGGAAAACTGGTGAAGGTAAGTCAGGGAAAACTGGTGAAGGTAAGTAAGGGAAAACTGGTGAAGGTAAGTCAGGAAAAGTTATGGTAAGTTAGGAAAAATGACGTCATGATGATGCCCCAATTACCGCAGTGCAGTCTATAAAACCAGGATGTGCTACGGGTCGTCACAGAATGCCGGTCAGAACTTCAATATTGGTTAGTAATGGTTGAATGGAGATATTCATATTGTGCTTTCACTCTTAATTATGATACTTTTGTCTCAGTTTAAACTCTGAAGGCACTATTGAGTTATTTCATATCCGAAATATAAGTCTGATATTTACATCAATAACGATTGTCAGGAATCAGATTTCAGGGTCACCAGCGAACCATTTCAACCAGTTTCACTGAATGAGTTGTAGTTGAAAAGACTGTAAAAGAAGTTCTAAGTTTAAATACGCAAAATGATAACATTACGTGGGACATTAAAAATGGGATAAAATACAAAAAGAATATACTTTAAGCATTGTACTAGAGAAGAATGGCACCACACGGATCACGGATATTAAGACGTCTTGTATGCGCTGAAACATACACCATAAAGATACTTCCGCCGTTATTACATTTTACATCTCTTAAACAGAATAGCTACGGAAATAATCTCATTTCGTTATTTTTCGAAAGTTCATTAATAAGGCAATCGGGTTTTTTTACTTTTCCTGACAATGGTAGCTTAATGGCTTATAAAAAAAGAAAAAAATTAGTTCTGCGAAGATGATCTGGATTTCCCTTGGGAGACCCGTGTTCACGACCTATAGTTCAGTCAGGATATTGAAACAGTCACTGACTGTTTGACGTCAACTGGTCAATTGTATTAATCCCGTGTTTCAAAACATATTAAAGCTCCTAGTATCTTGTAGACGGATATATATTGCCCAAAGTATCACCATTTAGTTCCAAAATCAGCATCAGTTGCTAATGGGGCGCGTGCTGGAGTAATTCAAATAGATCTTGCTTATATTATTATGTTTCTCGTTTGTCTAGAGAGCAACGGTTGATTAATTTCCTGAATTATCTTTTTTAATAAACATCCAGAATCTGATCGATGTATAATCGTCTGGATGTTCATCTGCCTTTTAGATGAATGAGAACAATAATTTATTAGTGTAGGTCGCTGAAAGGTTAAGGCTTTAACATTTCTTCTTCTGTGATGTGAATGTCTTAAGACGGAAATAGAAACACTTTTAACCATCGTGGAACAACATTTGTAAATACATTTAAAGGTACATGTAAATGAAGATCCGGACTTTGTAACTTCAAGACCACGAAACACTGACCAATTTTGTGGAATGTATTCCGAGCTAAAATGTCTGTTGTCCGATTAAGTCAAGGATATATATAAATGTATTATGTACATGTATGTATGTATGTATGTATGTATGTATGTATGTATGTATGTAGATACAAAGCTATGACTGATTGGGAAATACTAAAATGTCATTGTCATTGTCATCTCTGAACCTCCGGAAAAAGAATACACTACGTATACGGTGTTTTGTTATGGTTTCTTCGAACAGTATAGGGATCATGACCCTCTCGTCGCGTCGGCCCAGTAATCTCTTAAAGATAGCAGTTTCGAATTCCAACCTGGTCATCTAGCGTTCAGCATACTTCCGGTTCTGGAGCCTTCACAGAAGTTATATAACTAGAGGCGTGGTAGCCGCGATCAACAGGCGTTGAAGTCGTGATTCGACAATGGTCAGGTCACGGGTTCGATCCTGGTCAGCAGTGTGCTGTACCCTTGGACAATGTACTTTCCTCCACTTGTCCCAGACGACCTAGCTGAAAATCGGTATTGACGTTGCACTGCACCTGTAAGAGTAGACAAAATCTTATTAAATCGAATAATAAGTTATTATTAATATCATTTTAATATTGTTCTAGAATTGGTTAAAACTCCGTGAAATGAACTACTGCTCGTCTCCAACAGCGTGCAGCATTCCGAAAGAAAAAGGCAGACCGCATTATTCTGTTTCCACAGAAAAAGAAAGTTTTCGCTAGCTGAGTCTATTGATTGACCGGGTTAGTCATCACAGAACTCGCAGCACAAAACCCAGCAAGGTAAACACGCGGACATCATCTCATCCAATTACAGCCCTGAGGCAGGACTTCTAGAAGGGTGCTATTACAAATCCTATCCACTGTATTTTCTCACTCAAACCGGTAGTTGAAGCTTTCTTAAACTTTATACTTCTTTTTCTCAGACAGTTTAACGACTCTTCTTGATAAATGTCCTACGTGTTGATCTGTTGCTAGAGCCATGGTTTTTATCGGTGTCCTAGTCATTACAGTCAGAGAAATTGTTGTTTCCACTTGTTCCTCAATGAGAAGCTCACGCTGATTACAATGTTTACTTGGATCAATTTACACAAGAGAAACAACACTGTTTATTAACAAATTGCTTGCTGTCAGAAAGAACACGAAACAAATTCACGTCAATAAATGTTGTGACTCACTGGTTTTATTTGAAATCTGTATTATAGTTAGAGCTTTACTACTTAAAGTTGGATACGTGGCAAATTTAAGGTTTTCTTTTCACAAACAAACTTTGGAAATATATATACATAAAATATGTAGATACCACGACTGATGCGTAAAAGATATAGCATGTTTAATGTTTTTGTCTACTCTCAAATACAAATAAATATTAAGGTCAATTAATAAGAAATGCGTTCGCAAACTGTCTGAGCAATCTTGATGGGTACAACGTACATTGTTACGTTCTACTTTATATTGGTTATTGTGAACACTGTATATGTATATAAATATATTGAACAGCCTGCCATGCACGCAACAAGTGATCGTGGATAATCTGCAAGAAAGTACATAATGTACCAATGCTCTCAACAATTTTCTCGATCGTTTGCAAGAGTGTCAAAACATCCGGTCTGTCACTATTTTTATCCAACTATTTAGTAATCTCCGTGCCGCGACGGTTAATGTTAGACACAGGCTACGAGCTTGCACAACAGGAGGCACTTTGTATAGTGATACTGTACGGAATTCAAATTACAGTCGACAACGTGAATCCGTTTTAGTCTGCTAGGATTAAAGGGATACGTCGTTATCTATGGACGCAAACACTTTTATAATGTCTAATCTACAGTTTATGTTATTTAATTAACAGAGAATGCTACGAACATGTGTCCTCTTTGGGAACACGTATCCAACTTTAAAATATCAAGTATAACAACTGATGTTATCCACAGCGACCGATTCCTTTTCTAAAATGTTGGGAACACATTGATGTAAAGAGTGTGTACTTACATACAAATAACGTTGATATTTGAGATATTTTAAAGAAATTGTTTCAAAGTATTTTACTGCAAAACTGTACAACAGATTTTCATCATTATAGAGAGGCAGCCTACATGTAAGTGTGTGTCTATATATGGCCTCATGTACTCAGCCCAACTATTGAAAGGTCGGCGAATGACCTAAATATAATTGCATAAAGTCACAATGATGGATGAATAAGTAGCTGAGTTTTACTGATAAAATATATTTTGTAAAATGAACAGAGGAAATGTGTAGTTGCATGATAAGAAGACTACGTTTGTTCGTTGCTTTTTATACTCATGGTATGTTTATGTTTTTTCTTCACATTTTATTCAGTTTCAAAGTACCTGTTTTAACATTTTTCGTTTTCAGCAAGTCGCTACATAAAATGTCAATAATCAACCATCGTGTGTCATCAATCATAATGGATATTTTACCTAACTGTTGCGAAAATCATAGCTTCAAAAGTAACATATTATACCAATTCATAGTGAGTACATATGTAATCTCAACATATTCGATTTACAGATTCCTGATCTTTGTGAGATTGTATACGTAATATGTCCTTAGGTGTTCCGATCAAAGTGTTAACAGTTAACAAAATTAAGTTCAATATTTGAACAAACTTCAAACCGAGGCACAAATGTCAGATTTATGGCCAAGAGACACGGGTCTTACCAAATATCAACACCGAGCTTTGACTTCTATATATTGTGGAAGGATTTATTTTGGCATGACCTGGCTTTGTGACCTTTGCGAGTGACATCGATGAATGCACACATTTGTTCGAGCAAAATCCGTCTCTTTACTTGGAAATCGGAAGAAACCGTGTTTTTGGTCCTGACAAGATGTTGTACGACCCTAAATAACATAAAATTTCATGCAGTACGCGTTTCTTGATTATAGAAACTATGGAGAATACACACGAAGCTCCCATTTAAATACTGTGCTATAGCCGACTAAGGGTTTCACAAACTCCAAAGATCACGAAACATGCGTGGGATGGTTGTACGATACATTTTGTTTATCGCATTATAGCGTTAATAACACTTCACATTTTATAAAGCCAATTTTTATAAACTTCAAATCATTTTAGCCTTTGATGACCAATATTAGCAGTTTCTGTAAGTTTTAGATTTCTTCAGTATTCTCCTTTGCCTTTGGTTAATTAGCAGAACGCGTGGTGTCATGGAACAGTGTTTGCCTCCCAGCCGTTACGTCCGGGTTCGAATTCCGCCTGTGCCCATGTGTTGTACCCTTAGACAAAGTGCTCTACATTGTCTCAGTCAACCCAGCTGAAACTGGGTACCTGGTCGGAAAGCGATGGCAATGTGAAAGTTAACCTTCTAGCGCCTAACTGGGTGTATCCAGGTGTTATAACCAGTTGCGGAATCAATATTGATCACATGATAACACCTATGTACATGGAGTACATAGGGTTGTAAATGACTCCACATGATTTTGAAACATTACGACACTGTTCTTCAAGGAACATTACAAGGAACACTTTATGCTGCTTACCCTGTATCAGGTTTGTTTCGTTGTTATATCACTGAACATAACTAAACTTTCCCAGCATGCCATTTCGTTCTTCTTTCATTGGTTACGTTGCTTTAGAAGTTTGAAACAACGGGATTGAAAACATAGTTAAAGCAATGGGCAAATACGTCTTAAAGTATTGGTCTCAAGCGGAATCTTTCCGTTAAGACAATGCTCGACAGAGAAAATGGTTTGACGGCAGTGTTTGCCCAGGAAATTGAAATCCGAGCTTTATCAAATAAAGAATGGCACATTTTAGACCCTCCGGACAGGAGATCCCTTGAAGGAGCAGGGAACCACACTTTCATCAAAGTCTATCGATAAGGTTTCCAGAATTTCACCAGCCAATATGAGCCGATGACTTACGGCTTGCCTTGGGTAATACTTGAGTCATATCGGCCCTAGATTTTCTGGAGGGTATGTAAACTTGTGTACGGAGCCAAATTTAGCCAGCTGTATTAGCAACCTAGAGCAAAATGTTCTGAGGCAGCATCACCCATCCAATATTTGTCACTCCAATATTGGAAGATTCAACACATACCATGGAATGGACGGCAGCAGCATGCAGTGACATGAACCTCCTAAGCAATTGCAACGCCCCTGAAATGGTGATCCTCAAAATACAATAAGTTACTGTGGGCAAAATGATAAATAATGAGACACTCATTAAACTCGACCGAACATCTCACATATTTATCACATACAAAGATATTTAAAACAGTAAAAACACAATTTCATAATTAACATCAGTATCACAGGATTTAACTTAACCAAGCACAACGTTGAATGATATGAGCAGAGGATTTCCCTGTATTAATTGCATACTTTTGAGTGTGTTGTACATGTTTTATGCTACTACAAATGTTCAGGTATCACGAGAATACCTACTTACACAAACATAAATGTATATACTATACATAATTAATCAAATGGAAATAAGAATGAAACTTGAAAATTGACCGCTTGTTAACAAGACTAAGAATTTACTAATTAAATGACACATTCAAATACGACTGCACGGGGACACTTTTTTTCTCTGGTGTCCTTATTTTTCAGAATCGATTCCCCCGTGACAACGCAACCTAAATATCAGCAAAACAATTTACATCGACCCTTTAACTAAAAAATGCAGTGCAATCTATTTTTCCAGATAAAAAGCTCATGCTCTGATTGGCTGACATCCTAAGTGCTTTCTTTTGATCACTGCTCATCACTCTATATTTGTGTGTAGACAGGCCTGTTTCTTCTTCCATGCACCATTAGCAATCAGCGGAGAAAACCCGATACCTGAAGTGCTTGCTCCGATGCAATCACTGTACATTCTTGGGTTGATCTGTCAGTGGCGGATCATTGTTGAAATCTGCTAGAATCCTCTTCGCAGGTCAGGTACTGTAAATTGTTACTGACGTATTGGCCAATGGATTCGTGAACACCTGCGCTTAAGACAAGCTCGTGATCCAAGTGTTATTGATGACATAAGTGGAGTGGCGGCCTTGGGTTTAGAGACGTTTTTTTGTACCTCCATTACCTAATTCATTATATATCGATTAGCAGAGTATCCTAAATGTTTAGTATGTTCAGCAGTGAGTGAGATTTCTCCCTGTGTTCATAAATTGATGACTACCTTAGTTGTGTTGATTGCAGGCTCAATCACTTCACACACGCACAGAAAATCGGATTTTTGTGCAGATATATTGTGGGTACCTGAATAAAATGAGGCATTCAAGAAATTATACTAGCGGGGAAAAGTTCCTGTGCACGATAGCAATTTGATCAAAATATAACATATTTTTATAATGTCAACATCATGCATGAGGATCTTGAATTATAACACTTTCTCATGCTTTCCTATGATATCCATAATTATGCACGTGTATTTGGCCAATTGAATGTATTAACTACAAAAAGGTAAAATTATTGGCATAAAGTTACACATCACATTGAATTGAGCCGAATGCAATACCAGTTGATTGTCTGAGGTGTGACTAGTGGACAAAGCACATTTTTAGAAAATTAAATCAGAAATCCATCATGCCACGCTTCATTGAAAATTAGGCTTTACGTGCAATTGGCATGCTAGAGACAGGAATGACTCAAACTGTGGTCGCTAGACATGTTGGTGTACATCAAAACACCAAACAGTCACTGTGGAATCGGTATCCACAGACTGGCAGGGCTCGAGACCGACCAAGGTCAGGACGTTCACGCGTGACGTCACGTCGTTAGGACAAACATATCCGCCTAGTGTACACTTACGGATTAGCTTTCAGACTGCATCCCTGGGTTACGTTCTATCAGTGCAAGGAACCGATTGCGAGAGCATACCATAAGGTCACGACGTCCAGCTGTGCGTTCAGCTCTATCGCCACGTCACCGTAATGCACGCTTGGCTTGGTCAAGACGACATCTAAGCCTTAGTTTACGAGAATGAGCATTCATACTCTTCTCAGATGAATCAAGGCTTCATCTTGACAGCAGCGATGGACGTCAGCGTGTTTACAGATGTACCATGAACGCTACTCCAACTCATGTGTTGTTCAACGTTCTGCATTCGGGGGAGGGAGCATTATGGTTTGGGAAGAGATTACTGCACATCACAGTACACCTCTAGTGGTCATTGCGGATAATTTAACCAGTGCATGCTACAGAAATGAGATTATTCGGCCTCATGTTCTTCCCTTTCTTCAGTGTCATGGACGTCACGTTACGTTTCAGCACGATAACGCTCGTCCTCACGTCGCACGTGTTGTCACTGACTACCTTAGGCAACAGAAAACCCCTACACTACCATGGTCCACTGTTTCACCTGACGTGAGTCCCACAGAGCACGTGTTGGACGAGATGAAACGTCGCCGTCCGAACCCACCTGCCACGTTAGTCCAGCTGACGCAGACTTTGATTCCGCAAGTCTTCCTCAACCGTCTTGTATTGTCTATGAGGCGTCGTTGTCAAGCATGTGTC
>JAUELE010247355.1:0-11040 GCA_031471655.1 Diodora aspera | reverse complement strand
CATGTAGCGCCTTGAGCATACACTTTGTGTATGAATATGTGCGCCATATAAATATACTTATTATTATTATTATTACTATGCATTGTTATATCTACATCAATACCAAAACTACTTATCAGCAAAGTAAGTACACTAGAAAACTATTTTGAAAAGATGCGAAAGGGTCGACCAATGAAATCAGTTGTCTCCTGCGTCCAATCACAGCCGTGCCCACAATGCTGTGTACCTGCACTAATCTTAGCGACGGGACCTCGCGAACATCTCTTCTAGCCGGAAAAGGACGAGTAGCTACGAATGCGAAGATACACTCGTGAGTTGACACGTGGCACCCGGTCAAAGAGGAGAATGAAACAATGTCATAAATACTGGTCGTTTGAAATATATTATATACTTTCCAAAATATGTTGTTGGCTATGTGAGCTAATGTAAGACGTTGTTTGAAGTATAGTTTTTGTAAAGCCCTCTAAATAATTAGTCTTTTTATTAATTGCATTTTTGACTCTTGAACAAAAGACGACATGGTCGTGTTCTTCTATAATTAACAACGCATTATGAAACTGCATCATCAGTGGAGTAAGTGCGTATTTCATCTTGGTAACCCCCGCCCCACCAGTTTCCACGCCGCATGACATAACACTGTCTACTTAAACTGTGCAATGGCGATATCACTGACGAAAATACCAAATAACTTTGTGTTTCATTTATAAAATTCACAAGTTAGTTATATATCAGGTGTTTGATTGCTTGGGTCTAAATTCGTTGGGAGGGGGGAGTTTCCACTCGCACCTTCAGTTTCTACTCCGCTGATTTAAAGAACTAAACACAAATTAATGTAATAAATGTAAACTACAGGTACAACTATACGCTGTAATAAACAAACGAAATATTCATTTTAATTTTTCGTTTTGTCAACATCATTCTACATATAGAAAGGTTTGTCTGTATTAAAGCCATTTGCACTTCGCAGTTCGATATCATTCCCGGCGTATGATTAATAATGTCTGGTATGCTTTCCCAACCGGGGGTGAAAGATTTATAAGATTTCATATTTCTGATTATAGAAGCATTATAAGTACAGCACGGTCTGACTCAGGAAGCCAGCCTGACGGCAATTATTAATGTTAACGATAAAAGTTGGTTTCGCGCATGCACACTATTAATAATACTGCTCTATGAAATAAAGCTCGTTTAATGCGTTTCAGCTGAAATGTTTCTCTTTTTAATATTATATCATCATTATCGGGAAACTTAGCAGGTTAAAGTACATTTTGTCATGTTCTTGTGATCTGATATAAATGACTTCGTGGGATAAGGGAAATGATACATTTTAAACGTTTCAAAATTAAAATTACAAAATTGGCTTATATCAAACGTGTTTTGTGTAAGGTTTGTATAATACCTAAAAGTTGATGTATGGTCTCTTTAATTACGTATATGTGTGTCTCTCTGCAGGTACACGCGTGTGGACTGTTGCGCAATTGCACATTTAAGTGTGCCTCCAGATATGTGTATTGTTCCTTTGTGGTTGCTCATGTTCTGTTCTTCTAAATTACGTTTATGTATTTACTTATAATAATAAATAGTTCTTATATAGCTCAAATTCCAACAGTGCAGACTCAGTGCGCTTTATAAATTATGAATAAATTATAAATAATTTATGTTTGTTATGTTTGTCCCAGAAAACATGATTTAATGGTGACTGCTGAGTTAAAGGGATACAACAAATATTATGCTCAGCGTGGACACAGATTTTTTTCTACTGGGTACATAATAGAGAAAAGTGCTTTGATCAACTATATTCACCTCAACTTGAAAACTTCAATTGAAAGCTTTAAGAGCACGTGTCTTTAAACTGTTTGAAAAGCTGTCATTAAGATTGAACAATTTTCAGTCATGTCGCACAAGAGTGATGGATTTTGTTAAGGTAATAATAAATCTAAATCGTTTATGTTTTCGCAATAAATCTGTACTGAAATGCCAAGCGGGAACATAGTAAACGTAAAAACCTCGGTATCCTGTCCCTACTGTACAATTCGTATCTGTCTATAGAGTACATAAGACAAGTACATAAGCAAATGTTAAAAGAACATATTTTCATGAAAGTAAGTATGTTTTGTTCTTTGTTCGTGTTTCTAAGAGGTGAGTTAGTTTAAGGCGTCGCTTTGTATTCAGTGTTTCGCAATATTCGACCAACCAATCAAATGGAACCTCGGGTTATAACGAATTCAAACAGACTAAGACTTGGTGGCTGGTAGCCTTTTCAAGCCTCCTACGGGAACGAAGTAAGGATGATTTAATCCAAATTGTCTCTCTGACCTTGTACATGTACGTCTCTGAGGTTGATTTTCTCGGGGAGACGTCACCCGTAATTCATCATTTTCCCCCGTCACAACGGGTATACTGAAACGGGCTCCGTCCGTCCGTCCGTTCGTTTGTTCGTCCATTCGTCTGCCCCGAAATCGTTTCCTGAGCGTATGTCGAAAACCATTAAAAAAAAACACTTGGTGCATGCACCTGTCAGATACTGTTGATGTGTCTTTTGCTACTTTAGTTTTTACAAATTATTTGGGGTTTTTTTCTGTTTCCATGAAACAATTATTTTTGGCTTAGCTCTTACTGGATGAAATCATATCCGGAGCAGACTTCAACAACTATAAGAGATATATTTGCAAAACTTGGTACATACATCCTTCAGATACTATAGATGTGTCTTTTCCTGTTTTTGAGTTTACAACATATTTAATTTTTCTGTTTCCATGGGAACAAACGTGCACTTAGACTCAGACTGGAGTGAGCTTCCTTGCCACAGCTTTCCACAATGGTATCCACCACCACGTAGTGGCCAAGTGGTCTAGTTGTGGCTTATGTCGTTTAGACTTTTCTTAATTTTCTTTTTGTTTACGATTTCTGGAAATTAAAATAGGATAAGGACCGTTTCTTGACTATAACTCCTGAACCGAAGCACATTTCTTCATGAAAGCTTGTAGTATATCAGGCTAGTCGCTTAGTTTTGCCTTGTTTACTGGGAATTATCTCAAATAGTTTCAGTTTCTAGGACAACCATTTTGACTGAGACCATTTTTGCATGGTATGCTTTGTTTTTGGACCATTGCTGCGAAACCAATCATGCTGGTTTATTGAAACTTTGTATGTACTTCAGACTAGTAATCTTGTTGTGCTTTTTACTACCATTGATTTATATTTTTATTTTTTCGAAATTGTGAAAATAAGTTTGACTTTGTCTCAAATAGGTTAAAGCTCGCTTTCAGACCTTAATTTCTGAAACATTAATTTTTTCAAATATAGAATTCTGCATTGTTGATACATTATGTTTCCAAATGTGTCATCTTATTTTCTATGTACCTTTGATGGAAAGTTTCTTTTGGGACCCCTTCATTTCTCCATAGCCATCCTGATTATATTCTCTGAGCAAGCTGTCTCAAATATAGAATCCTGTAATTTTGATACATTATTCTCTGAGCAAGCTGTCTCAAATATAGAATCCTGCAATTTTGATACATTATGTTTTCAAATGTGTCATCTTATTTTCTATGTACTTTTGATAGAAAGTTTCTTTCGGGACCCCTTCCTTTCTTATAGCCATCCTGTTTATATGCTCCGGCCCCCGAGCCCGTTTTGGACCCACTGGCCCGTGTACGATGTGCCACTTGCATCTGGCTCCTTGGTTTGTAGTTTTTGGTAGTAATGTCGTTATTAGATGTCGCAAAAGCACAAACTCACTTCTGGCAGACGAGAAGTATCGTAAGTAGGTTTTAGTAAAGCAAACAGGAAGGTGTTACATAGAGTGACCTGGAACACGTTGCGGGAGGGTTAAATCTTACAATGCTAGACACGATATGTAAATTCTCGATACTCCATATCCGCTGTGGTGTGGCGTGAGATTGAGTAATTGCTAACACATGGATGAATCGACGTTGTTCTGGACACTCTGCTAACGATAGCGGGAAATGTCACTTTATAAACACATAGAAAACTATAGAGAGGCCAGTTCGTATTGTTACTTTATAGACCTTAGAGTGCAAGAGGGGCAACTACATTTTCCATTACGTGAATTACAAACAGCGGTTTCTTAGCGTTAGCTTGTGTGTTTGCGTATGGGCGGAATCTTGCTTTCTGACGTTCTCTGTAGCCAGCCTGGTTTTTGCCAGGATCTCAAGGTTGTAAAATTACCTGAATATATACTGACGTCCAAAAGAAAGCATACCAAGATTTTGAAAGCCTACTGAATAAATTCACAAATGCGTTAGATATACAAGAGATATCCCTTCAAGACTTGGAAGGTTTATCAATGAGATTATGTCAATCAAGCATCCTTTTGATCAACTATGGCATTAAAACGTAAGGGAAAATAATTGAAATAATTTGGTATACTTTCTTTTGGACCTCAGTATAATTGATCAAAAAAGGATGTTTGAATTTCAATAAGTGTAATTTGATTGACATCATATCATGTCATTGATACAACTTTCTAAGCTTGAAGGGGTTTCTCTTGCATATCCAACGTATGTGTGAATTTATTCAGTAATCCCTCAAAATCTTGGTATTGTTTCTCGTGCACGTCAGTATATTTTGAATTTTAATATGCAACCTGTTTACATTTACATAGCATTATGCTGCCAACAGGACATTGGAACCGGCTTGAATCTAGCACAACCCGGTTTCTTCTAAATAGTCAGACAATAGACGATATTTATGCATACGCGCCTGTAGCCTCGTTTTTCGTTGTTATGTCAGAGAGTATACATAAGGTCTCGGACACAATCAGACATGTGATCAGACACTGCATAAGGTGTCTTATGCATAACCGTTGACAAAAACGAAGCTATAGACGCATGTGCATAAATATTAAGAGTGGTCTATGGTAGAACTACTAGTCATAGTGAGTAGCCTAATTTAGGTAATGACGTAGCCGGAGGGGGGCATTGTACACATATCATGTGGGTCAATTTACGGGCTAAAAGAGAAGTTCCCATGCGAACCCACAACCACATTGCATGTCTCAGATGACAAGCTGACCACTCAGTCTATTAGTCAGAAACTCAGAGTAGGAAGTGGTCGTTTCAGTCGAGTTCGATAGCTTGTTTTGCCATGTTGTAAATACCACTAAAGTAGATCTAAATATGATGAGATAATGTTATACTGAAGGAAGTCCCGTGACATCCCAAGAATCGCGCAAGATTCTGCCGCTGGCGGAAACATCAAGTGATTCACTGATGATTCAATATCGTTAATCGTGGACGGATGAAGAACGTGTTGTTGCAACGCCTCCTGACAGCTACCTCGGCGCCAGTTAACTCGAGCGCGAGGAGGAAAAACCCCAGAAAACTTCGCATGTCATCGACAGGTTCTAGTTTGAAATAATGTCTTGTGATGAGGTGAAACTGTGACATTATAAATGATTATTTAAAATTCTAAGCGTCTGAATGGGTGATGGTGTTTGCATGTGGAGTGGACTCCCTCTATCCTGGGCCGATTCGAGACTCAAGTATATCCAAACGATCTGATCAAAACATATCTCCATGCATTTCCGGAACCCTCAAAGTTCGAAATTTTGGGGAAAATATATAGTGAATTAGATTTGGGGGGTTAACATTTGAGTTCGAGTCCGAGATGTACGTGAATCTCAAAATTCGAGACATGCATACAAACTTAATGATAAATATCGGGACCGACAGTATGGTTCAAGATACGGATGACATTCGAGATTCAGGAGTTCCAGAGAGTGGGATGGATGGATGGGTGTATGTATGTAGGCCTATATTCGTGTATGCACGCTTGCAATCTGTAAGTGTTCGATGACCTCAAGGATGTGTCTTTATTAAATCCCCAGCTGACACCATTTGCCCTGTCGTGCTCTGTCTAGATATAATTCCGCCTTTCTTAAAACAGAATAACTTTCAACAACGATATATTGCAACTGTTTCACAGATGACAGTTGCCATTTAACCATAACGTTGTCTGGAAACTCAAAGACATCCGTGATGGCATTCGGCGCCATCCAGGGTGTAATAATGTCCTCATTACACTTCTACAAATAGGAGGCGCTCAGAGGCGCGGAAACACCCGACGCTGACCTTTGCGGAGAAAACGCCGAGTGCAACGATCCGCTCTCAACTGATATGAGGCTTTACGCAATTTATGCAAATCTTAGAACCCGGATGGTCGATTCTTTCATTCTTGTACCGACTTCACTATATAAGTGATCAATATAATCGATTGAGGTCGTTGCGTTAAGTTACCGAATTTAGAATAAGTTAGTTATATGTCGTCTGCTTTCGCCTTCCCGCGTTTTCCAGGAAGTCATTTGGAAGCTCTTCAGACAATCTCAGTTGCGACACGACGTGTCGTGTTTCGAATTTGTCCCGTGAACGCGCTTAGGTTGCCAATTCAATCAAATTCAGATCCAAGTTCGTTTTAGTTTAAATCTTAATTTGACATTTAAGTCTATTTCGTCGCATTCTGGGCAGATCTTTGGGAATAATGCATCCAAAATGTGCATCACACAGCCAACAAAAGCGTTCTCGTGACAGCAAATTGTGTTTGTGCATTCGTGGCAACCTCGTCTCTTTCCGTCTACTTCGCTTCTTTCCGTAACCGCCCAGAAGACTCCATAGGATTTCGGCCATGATCAACCGTTACGTCTGTAATTGTATGATTTTGGGGGTATACATTTATTTAATATTTATTTAACATTCCGAAGATTATCAAGCGAAGGTGCAAAGCAACAACACTTCAGAGTTATCTTTCCTTAAAGTCGTCTCCAAACCAGTTTCTTCCTGCATTCGCTTTGCGCTAAACTGATGCCGGTCTTGCTGGTTTCCTCGATAAGAGAAACGCGAATGTGTCATGATTGCGACCATGCGGAAGTTGTTCTCAGGGGGTTATGTGTTACACCTTTTTGACATTTTGCACTGGAATATTGGCACAGTTTTAAGTTCATTTGAAATATGAAACTTTGTGACAAGATAAGTGAATTATTGTAGGAGCCTCCTGTTAGTTGCTAGGACTGAAATTTGATGTAAAATAAGAAGGGCTCAGTTATATTGCGAAAACATGAGCAGGTCAACCTACAAAAAGATTATTATCTTTCGTTATTAGAATGTACTCTGAATGTTAAAATATTCATTAGGGTAGCAATTTTGGTAAATGTGTCAGTTAGACGCTCTTATCTTGGTAATCTGATGATACATTCCCCACCTGACATTTTATCATGAAAATATTTATCACCGATTTGTTTCAGAACAGAAAGCATACACCATAGTCCCATTTACCCTCATACTCTGACCTTATCAATTTCCGAAACCAACTCAGGTGATAGGCACATTAGAGTGATTTCTCTAAAATTAAAACGGACTGTTCTCAATCGACAAATCTGACAGAGCAAACAGCGACGTTTGAACACTCGGAATACTCTGCTGTGTACTTATAAATCTCGCCCAAACGACAGTATTTCGAATGGTTGTCTCGGTGTCCCTGACATCAATCGCTTGTTTCAGACTTCCAATTCCTCAGGGACAAAATGAACGAAAACATGTTTTCCTAATTTGACTATGGGAGACTGTTATCGTTAAGGTCACTTGGCAGTTATTTATGGAAAAAGTGCGTAGGGCTTATGTTGGTACTGGCGAGCACCATGTTTCCTTGATCTGGATTTTTCTCATTTTCTCATTTCTGACATTAAATCATAACTGCCTAGTTATCCAGAGAGGTGACATACCTGATTATCCAGACACGCGACATACCAGGGTATCGAAACTATTTCAACAGGATGTTCAATTCCCTTTTGAATCCCACGATGAGCATATCTACGCCCTAGAATACTTGCAAGTGCACACAGTGAGAGCGGCCACCCATTCATGAAGGCCTACTAAATGCGCACCACACTGGCTACTACTATAAGCCCACAATGTATATTGTACTTGTTTGTCTCAAGCTAGTAACAAGGCTTACAAATACACACAGTGCGAACGGCCACCCATCCACCAAAGCCCTACTAAATGCGCATCCGCTGACTATTTCTGTAAGCCCACGATATATTGCACTTATCTGTCTGAAGTTAGTAACATGAGGCAAGCAATTAAAAACCTGCAAGTGCACACAATGAGAGCGGTCATCCATCCAACAGGACCTATTAGAGCTCAGTAGGAGTAACTGATTCCATAAGCTCCAGAGGCACGTTCAGGAGAGGAAGGCTAAGAAGGCGCCTGGGTTATTGGACCAATCAGATCACTTCTATTAAACGAGACACCAATCAGATCACTTCTATTATACGAGGCACACGAGGAGCCTTCTCTTCTGAACGAGCATCAAATAAGCCCATTGGACAACTTCCGTCTGAAGCCAGTGATATGGAGATATGCACCAGTACAAACCTTCACTGACAAAGAACCATTATAATTCTAAAAGTATAGACTAACACTTAGTCTATGAAAACTTATCCATACCCCAAAACTGCGGTTTTCATAATTTAATTTTTAATGCTACTAAAAGTAGTTTGTTTTCCATTTCTTTTGGAACAATGACACAGCGTGACTGCGTCTGATGTCATCAGGCAAGGTGTTCCCCAACATAGCTCCAGCTTTCTGGAATGTTCTGTCTCCAAAAGATGTGGATGATGTTGGAACCTTGAGCTGGAGAGTATCTGATGATCTCAGTGATCTTAAAGGATTGTTTACAGTGATCGGTTCTTAAAGGTAGCTGGGCGAGGAACCGTGAATTGACCTATACAGGAATGTCATGATCGTGTAGACAATTAGCTGCTGAACTGGTAGTCAGTGAAAATCTGCAAGCACTGGTGTCATGTGTTGGTAATTATTCGGTGGACACACTAGGCGAATATTTAAGGCGAATCGTTCGGGCGAACCATTCGCCGCCGAATATCGCCATGTGTTTCCACCCCGTGAAATGACGCCCGATCTTCGCCCGAATCAGTTCACCGATATCAAACATGTTTGATATTTTTCGGCCGAATTTTTATCGCCGTCGAGTCATTCGCCTAGTGTGTCCACCCCGTTAGGTTTCCACCTTTCTTTCAGTTTGAGTCATAAAGCTTAAGAAATGCTAAAAGTTTCTCCATCTACACTATTGATCAGTTGTAGTTGCATGTTGATTGTATTAGGTAGGAAATTATCCCTTCAACACTCAATGCCAAGGCAAGCCTTGAAAAAAAACTAATGAATATTTACTTAGAGAAATATTACTTATTATAATCATGTGCTTCCTTGTAGTCTTATTATACATCTAATATTGGAAAAAATATATAAGTGTACAGATACTGATAATTGTTTTATTCTCTGGGGGAAAAGAGTGTGCACCGTGCCCCTCCGTCTCCCGAAGATGTAACTGCCCTGACACTGTGTAAAACCCTAGGGTTAGCGGCTGCAAATTCCTGATCTCAGTGTATTTTTTATAAAGGAAATTACATGCACAGAAGGTAACACATCATGTCCTAGAGTGTCGCTGTTTAAAGTGTTTCTTAAGCATTAAAAGACAATTTGAATAATACGTGTTCAAAATGCATGTTGTCTGAATAAAGATTTCTCCGTTGGCGAACATAAAAATCATTTAATGTTTCCATGTAGAAGGATTATGCATAACTTTATATCCAACAGAAGAATCTATTTCAAACCTGGTATAGATTTCTAATACATTAGTCTAATGCATAAAACATGTCAGCAAAATATGTTCAAAGACCAACCTAACTGATCGATTGTACAGTAATTTTAACTCGTACGAAAAAGAAATTCGAACACTGACGACAAAAATTCCAAATACAGTTGTTTAAACTAATTGTCGTTATTTCAATAATTCATGTTCTCAACCCATCGTTCTAAAACTCATTTCGTAGTTTAGGCCACTTAAAGATAATATCTTACTTCTCATCATTTTTTTCTAATTTTATTGGGGCGGGAGGGGGGATTTTATTTATATACATGTATATTATTGTTTATTTTAGTAGTTATATATTAAAAAATAGGTCATTTAGTAGGGCATTTTTCTGCTATGTTGAAGGCAAACCATGGCTTTCGAGCTTCGTATCTGACATTATGAGATACGGCATGGTTGACGTCTTTAAAAGCGAGTTTGGCACACTAAAACGAAATCGGGGTTGAAACAAATCTTAAAAAATCTCGTTCTTAACAGTGCTTCAAAATATAAAAAACATCGTAGGAGCGGCAGATATTTCAGGCGCTGGCGGGTGTGAGAAACAAGTTATTTTTTAAATGGCCTTATAAAGGTGAGTTTTTTTCCAGATCACATCGAGACATGTCTAAAAAGTAATTGTCTTCACAGTCTGTGGCTTTCTCATTTCGGAATGAAACACATTTCGGAATTCAGAGCAACTCTCTTCCAGTTGATGTCAAACGGGCTGGATCAGTTTTGACTTTTACGAAATGGCTGAACACATATTTGTTTAAACGCAATGCTTAATAGATATATCTTGTGTCCCATTAATAATTAGATCTTACATATTTTCATGTTTTAAATTATTCTAGTATGTCCCTGTACTTTATGCTTGTGGTGCTTTGAGGGTAGACTTTGCACTGTGGCGGTCAACGCCTTTTATACAAATAGTCTTATTACTATTATTATGCATATTCATAAATACACTTTGCTTCATAACTCTGCATTGCTAATTCTGGACAAAATGCACATTCTGTGCAAGAGAAATTGTGCCATGAATATTCAATTGTCATTACTGTGCCATATAAACATATCTATATTTATACCTGGGGACGTTTGATCTAATGGAACAAAAGGGCAAAAAGAGGCATTTATGCAAAATAGACCTACATTTAAACAATAACAGTGACGGAAATGAGAAAACAAGTTAAAATTTGAAACAAATAAAGGAAAGATATGTACAATTATGCAGAAAAAGTATCATTCACATGTGTAACTGCCCACATGGTGAACTTTACAGCCCAAATTGTCAATTTTTCAGTCGGAACCCTTTTCAGAGGCTCCTAACTCCAATATTATGGCTTGACTATAGTCAGTCTTCCTATTGCAGACAGA
>JAUELE010247344.1:0-11040 GCA_031471655.1 Diodora aspera | reverse complement strand
AATTTTGCGTGATGCCTTAATGTTATTAGTACTTTATGTACGCCAAGTTTCATTTTTGTCTGATATTCCCCTTTAAGTTGTCTTTATAGTCCACAATATAAAACGTTGCTTATGTATATCTATGAGAAATGTCATGACAACGAAATACCCTTTTATGTAATTACTATAACACTTTCATTAGAATATTCCGAATGTCGTGATATTGTGATCGGTAAAAACTGTTTTATGACATTCCCGCGTACATGCGCAATCGACGCGCTCCTTGATGGCACTGTGTGCTTCTATACATTAGAAGGAAGAAACGTACTTCGGAAGTAACCACATAGTCATTGTAGATCCACTACATGCTGGTTCCGATGTTAGCTTTACTTCGGTCTCATGCATACCGAAGTAGCGCTGTTACTTCCGCAGTAGCCAGTTACTTCCGATGTAGAGGCTTACTTCTATCTCATGCATACCCTGGTTTGTTGTTGATTCTCTACAAAAAATAATCTCTTTATTTGCTTTCATAAATCTTTCACCGCGATGGGGTTGGATGAACATCTCATAAACAGCTACGATGTGTGACCAAACAAAATCAATTCGTGACTTTGACTTAGACGTGCTTCCAATCGTGCACCTCGAGCGAGATACGAACCCGTGACAGCGATAAGCATGTATCATTGTTCATCACCATTCCACTCTGGACAGTGGATAGCTAAATGGGTAGAGTATCTGACCAAGAAGCCGAAAGTTCATCTTCGCTACAGTAGCAGGCCTCCTAGCTCTTACACAATTTAGGATATTTAATGAATCTATAAAGGGCGGTGATGAGACACTAGAGGACATACAGTGGTGTGTTAGAATAAAAGGAACATTACGCAAATGGTAATCTCATTGTGGAGGTAGGAATATTTTATAAATGTGTGTCACCAAACAGGAAAACGCGAGAGGCTAGAGCACCAAATGTATCACTGAAAACAATCATTTTAATAGTTTTTCTTGCATTAGATGAAATTGGTAGTTTACGATACAAAACTCAGCGCATTTTGCATTTTAGAAATGTTCATTGAAACATAGGACATAAAGGACACATTCTGCAAAACAAGGACAGTAGAGGACTCATTTTTAAAACAGAGGACAAAGAATTTAAAGGATATGCTGGGAGCGATGCATGGTCTATGAAGTGAGGGTATGGTACACTGTGTCATCATGACATCACCCCTGCTTTATCAGTGCCAGCCCTAGACGCGTTCATCGCATCAATCTCCCCAAACTCCCAAACTCTCCTAAACAGCGTGTGTTGCTGTAAAGGGCACTTATAATATGCTCAGAGGAATTTTGCACTTTCTTCGGACTGATCTATTGCAACGTTCGAAAATGTTAATGATTTTGGACATCAACTCATTGTGGACATGAATTGGTCGCCTTATCTGGCTTTCATTTCAATAATCAACTGTGAGTCATTCAACTTTGATGGCGCAAACGCAGATTTCAACTACGCTGACAAAGGCAAAACGCCTTCATATGCATGAAAAACACCATTTTTAATTTCGATGAAGTAGAACTTTTTAAATTGGACATTAATTATAGTTGGTTGGATACGTGGTCAAACTCAATGTTTTCTTTTAAAAAAAACCTTCGAACGACAATCTTTTTTTCAAACTAATTTCGACAAATATACATAACATTACGTATTTACCATGAATAATGCACAAAAGATATAGGATGTTTGTCGGTTTAACAGCCTCTTGAATGGCCTTATCTATGTTCTTACCCCCATGCCAGAAAAACGGTGCGTGCAACTTTCCGACAGAATCTTGAAAATATTTGTAAACCATCGGAAACGTTACACTTGCAAATAAATGCATTCGGCTCATATTCGGAAAGCGTTCACAAATCGGCAGAATATTCTTCGGTAAACCCTCGAAGAAACGTTCGGAATGACGCTGGCTATGTGAAGCTCGAAGACATACCGTTTGCATCTGCCGGAACTAAGGGAATACGGTCTTATTTAATTGGGCATGCACTTTTACAATGATTTGCAGTTTACATGTATGTTATTCATTTCACGCTGATAGCACTGGACCTATTCTAGCTTTCTGGAGCACGTATCCAACTTTAACAGCAATAACCCACCATCATCCTTATCATATTTGATACATAACAAAGTTAGACTACATATAGAGATTACTAAACGAGTGTCTGTTAGATACCATGGATCTCACATGAGTTGTTTACAAAAGTATCAAGCGAGCGAAAGTGAGTTTGATACTTTTGTAAACAACGAGTGGGAGATCCATAGTATCTAACATACACGAGTATAGGAATCTATTTCTTACACACGTTACCAAAGTGTCATTTAAGGGTTCAGTTGGCGTTACAGATGTGCGTCCCGGCAGTATGACCTCGGGTCCTGGACCCCGGGTCACTGGTGTAAACAGCCAATCAGAGGCTTCGATTTGCGATCTCTCACATACGTTGAGAGACGGAACATCTATCACAGGGTTCCCACCAGCGGCAGTGTAAGAAATACTTGTACAGCATAACACTGATGATACCTTCTAGACTAAGAGGGACTGAGGGAAGATAACTGAACATATCCGACATAACAATGGGCGAAAGTAGATATATATACATCGTTTTATTGTGTCCAATTAGATTAACCTCGTTGCAGTTCGCAGTTGTCACTTAACGATATGAACAAATAATCGGTTTTTTTTGTGCCTGTAGTAGTGGAATATAATGTCTCTTTACCTGTTATTTTGTTCTTCCGTCGACTTGCTTGTCTGTTTAAATAATAATAATAATAATAACAACAATAATGATTGTAACTCTCCGGAATAAGGCATTTGGAGAAGAGATGCAATACAAACAATAATTTCGTCGATGCACAAAACGATTTGAACAGTAGATTCAGAGTTCACAAAAGAACAAATTCTTGTACAGTTTCAATCTACGGGATCAAAAATCCATGAAGTTTCACAATTTTGCTCCATAAACCTGTTAACATGACAATTTAGAACTTCTAATAGGGGACAATAGTTACTGGCATGAATAAAATGATTATAACAGCTGTTTATAGTCCGATTTACAAGAAATGTGGTGTCCACCCTTACTGTTGGTTATTGTCACAAAACAGCGTTAAACCATTTTCAGCTGGCGAAGAAGCATCCTGCCCATCGTCTGACGCTCATTGCTCGCCGTGCATCCATTTGTCTGTCCGTCTGTTTGTATGAAACAAAATTACTGTTCTGTGATCAGTCACCAGACAACAACTGCTGACTAGAAGGAAACAATTCAGTCGGGTTTACTTGGCCTGAATTAGAATGATAGACACACTTCACTGTCGCAAGTCAGCAGGAAATCTGATATCATCATCTCTGCAGGCATTGTCTCATTGCGTGAAGGTTTGGAGATCACCAGACACTTGGGCATTGGTTTGGTCACTTTGCCCTTTGGACAGGAGTCACATGACTTGGCACCAATGCCTAGCTGATAGGTTCCTGGTCGACATGGATAACAGGGAAGATAACCAGTCTGTGAAAAGTGATCCCTTGCACACAATTCTGAAAAGAGGCAGTCAAGGATATAAAATACATGTGTAATAAATAAGATGACGTATCATACAGGTATCTGATCTCTGTTGGATTTGTCAGGTTTAAAACAGCGTGTCAGTGGTTACACTCTGCACGTATATACGGACAGGTAGCATTTCTTTTATCGTCACGATACAATGTCCTGTTGTTATTACATCAACAAATGATTAGTAGCATATCTTTGCGCGTAATATTCCAGTGCCGTAGCGTGGTTTAAAAAACTGGAGAGACATAAAATCACCCACATGTGATCACAAAATAATGAGTATTTAATTCGATAGATATTACTTATTGCCATTACACGTTCCCTGATGGCCCTTTTGAACACTATATGTTTGAACATGTATCTAACTTTCTTGATATTGATAATTTCTGGGGAAAACTGGAGGGACCCTGCGTTTCCCGCAAACCGTAAACGTATTTTGACCCGAGGGAAATTCGAACCTACAATCGATACGACCGATACCACCCCGAAACAAAAGAACGTTCTATTTGAAGTCAATGTATGGTTTCTTTCTGATAACCCTACTGTGGTATTGTTAGCCAACATTAATGATACACCAGCCATTCCATGTGACATTCCTACTCTGATCAGATCATTGAATCTAAGGAACCAACGTACAGATCATCTTCACAGTGAATCACAATTCACGTTTTCGTGTTCATCAAAGGGAATACTCTCATGTTTAAATGTAAACCTACACCTTTTTCTATAAAGTTGTTTTATATATGCTTACCAATACATTCATCTTGAGATGTAGTTCCGGTAGATGGTGTTGTGTGATGCTGACGACAACGTTTGCACGACGTCGTCCCGGACTTGTCTTGATAAGACCCCACTGCGCATGGCTGACATTTGTTGATCATTGCGTTATGAAAGGTTCCAGCAGCACAGGGCACTGTTTTTCAAATACCAACGTGTTATTACTGACAAAGAAGTTTATGTTTGCCATCTTTCTATCCTCAAAATAAAGGACACCAGATGTGACTCTCGGGGCTAATAGGGGTTGGTCGCACAGAGTACGAGCAAATTTTGCCCCAAAACAGGACATCCGGGCTTGTAAGACAGCCCTAGTTTGCCTAGGTCACATTCCATGGTTCGAGACGACGGAAGCCAACGGTTTTAATCCGTGATTTTTAGCAGTAAATCCGTTTCGTGCCGTATACATACTTTCACGGTTCGGGACGACGGAAACCAACGGTATTAATCCGTGATTATCCGTAGAAAATCCCTGTTGGTGCCCTTAGCAAGACTGTGGTGTTCCGGGATAAACCCTCACGCTTCCGTCGCCCTGTTTTCCATTTCGAATTTTCAAAATGCTTGAAGATTTCATGTTGTGCCGTCACCAACCATAAGTGACCGTAGAGAACCGTATAAACTGGAACACAAGCCTAGCATACTAGTAACCGTTGCCGATCCGGTATTAACAGTGGTCCAAAATGTGTTCCCGATTGACCAGGAAAAGTACAGGATAGACCACGGATACTCTACGACTGTGTCCCGGTGGGATACCGTGACATGCTCGTGACATCACCGTAAAGACCGTGGCGTTTCCGTTGTGCTTCCTTCGGAAAATCGTCACATAACCTTAAAAAGTCTTGGCGAATCATTGGTATGTCCTTAGCACAACCTTAATACTTCCGTAGCGTCTCCTTTTATCTTCCTTAGGCACCGTAGACACACCCTAGTGCCACCGTAGAAATTGTCTATAATGTGGTCAAAAAAAGCTGGTTTTACCACGGTTCAAAACCATAGCAATCCGGGGCCCAGATCGTGAAAGTGCGATCTTTGATGAGACACAAGCATTCCACTTGCAATATGAATGTCATACCATGTATCTTTTCTAAAATAAATCTTATTTTACTGATTTTAATATTATTCATATGGACATGTATTCCTACCTATCACAAATTGTAAACGGCTGCGAAACATAATGTCACAAACATCTAATATTTGAAAAAAGATTACATACCACAAATCCCAGATGCATCATCCTCTTGTACACGCCCCCGAGAACAGACCATTGTCATTTTACCAGTGGCCGATTTCAGCTTCAAACTGGGCAACATGGGCGTGGCCATTGAGGGCAATATTCTAGTGTAATCATTTAAAGAAAAATGAAGAAATTGTCTGGATATGCTTTGAAAAAACATAAATCTCGAGAGGTTATACCCAGAAAATACAGTGTCACAATAACGCTGTCAGCATCCTTTTATAACCTGAATTCATTCTTTTATGATATCTATCACCTTAAAGGGACATGATCCAAGTTGCATCTCCAATATCAAACAAAAATTGGAAAAACGTTGAAATCGGTCCGAGTACAACAACTATATATCATTTAAATAACGGCGAAATCCTAATGAAAATAACAGATGGTTAATTACATTTTATTCGCCAACATGTTTACTTACTCGAACTTGAGAATTAATTCTTAATGTTCCCCATTTTGATGACGTCATCGTTTTATGGGTTATAGCAAAACTCGGTGACAAGCCAAAACGGTAACACGCCAAACGTGACGAAAATCTAAGGACAATTCAGTGTAATGATCGATGGATATATATGTATTTTGTTGTCACCGTTGTGTCCAAAAAGTGTCACCATTTCGACGAAATATCTCTTCTCGTTTCGTCTAATTGTGACCGTTTCGTCCAATCGCATGTCAGCGTTATGGCGTATAACCATTTTAGCCAGTTCCGTATTTGCTTACATTCCTCCAAATGCATAGTGCAATCTATTTTTAGGGTTAGACGAAGACTGAAAATCCCTTTTTTTTTATCGCCTCAATTATATTAGTGTGGAATCTTTGCGTAAACAATTTGAAAAAAGACAGCACGGTATTATATTACAAGATGAATAGAAAGACAAGCTTTGAATAAACATTGGCGTACCTGCATCTTTGATCATGTTCCTTTAACAGGGTTTTGAAATGCATCACTTTTCTCTTGCAAACTATACTGACATGCAAAAGAAACGATACCTAGATTTTGAAAGACTACTAAAACAATTAACACATACATGTACGTTGGGTATACAAGAGATATCCTTTCAAGATTATGTAGTTTAATCAATGTCATGATGATCAACAATGATGTAAGGACGTAAGGGAAATTAACTGAAATCATGTGGTATCGTTTCTTTTGCACGTCAGTATATTTTGTATCTCATGGCATCAGACAATCGATTTTTTTCTCAGATAATTGCCGACAAACGTTTTCATTATTTAAATATTTTGTATTCAGGATACGTTTGACTTTTGATCCAATTACAGGAACATAAAAGACAGTTACAAGGCAGAAGTTGGAATGTTTGCGGCGGAAGAGAGCAACAAAATGCATAATAAATTAATTTAGTAATTATAAACTGACAAATGTATGTTTATCTCTGCAATCTATTTATGGTTCCGCACAAGTGTCTGGAAACTATTTATTTGCAACATCGTCCATCCCGGCCCCCAAATAAAAATCAATAAAAGTGTATCTGCAGTTCTGTGGTACCGCTTGTGTGACATAATGGTCAGTTCCATGTACAAACACAGTTCGTGACGGTTTTGAATAGGTGGGCATGCGTTTGTTTCAAAGAAACGGGCTACGAATTGATATAAGCTTACCCGGACGACTTTGCCTTTGAAAAACGCCGAATACCATCAACGCTGAAACAAGTAGTTTTTACGATTAATTATATATTTCCTTGAAATATGTGACAGTGAAATATTGCTATTTGCTGAAGAACAAAAAGACCGGTTTCAAACATCGTGATTCAAGTGTTTTAGAATCAATATAAAAAATTGTTTAAATTAGTCAGCCATCCTGCATACATGTAATTTCTTATGGTTGTACGTATATAAGTAAAGTATATAAAACAAAAAGTGATGCCAAGAGACTCCCGGATTTATAGTGTGGTTCAGCTGGTCATCGATGATATAAAAAAAAATATAAATGCGGCGTAAATAAATGGATAATCATATTTTTCACAGGAAGCTCTGCACAGAATTGTTGGGGGAGTAAAATATTATATTATTTAATTGTATTGTCACAGCGAGCCACTTTCGGGGTGGAGAGTGTCTGACTTTGTTGCTTGAGCTTAACGTTTGAAAACAGGATGGCAGATGTCGCTCCGATTAAAAGCTGATCTTAAAAGTTTACAACCAACTTAGCGCTAAGTGGAACGGCGCCCTGCTACTTGTGCAAACATCGCTCTATGGACAGATTTCATCATACCTGCAATAACGTACAAACGTTCACCAACAAGAGCAAACTTAAAGATGGACAAGCTTCAGCTGAGAGCCCGATAGCCCACACTATAGCCCATAAAAACACAATAACGGAGTGCAGCCGCTATTTGTTAGAATGGCCTACCGACGGTAGCCAGAACACGCTATACTGACAGCAGCAGACAAAAATATCGACGTCAATTCACGTTGTAAAGTGGCACCCCTTTACTACTACCAAATGCCATTTATATGCGGGAGTCTGCACACCCTTCAGTTTAGGACTAAGGTTATGTTGAAACCATATGTTGTCAAAGTGAATCTGCAGTCTGTTCGACAAAATGGTCACTTCCATATACAAAAACAATTCCTGACGGTTTGGATTAGTTGGGCATAGTTTTTTGAGAATACGGGTCATATCATTGAAATAAGCTTACCCGGACGACATTGCCGTTGCAGAACCACGGATACCACCAAATCTGGAAAAAATAGTTTTTTTGATTAAAATCTGTATTTGCACGAAGCATGTCCAGAGAAATACTGCTATTGAAGCTGTATCAGGGTTATTTCATATTAAGTAAAGGTAAGACTGACACTTACAAAATTAATGCTTCCACAAGTGACATGTGAATGACACTTACCCACTCATTTTATTCATCACGTTTGGTTTGGCCTTGAACAGGAGCGATCTGTAATAGAAACGGACATGAGCTGGGTCATACAAACTGACTTCAATGTTTCACATATTCCAATTTAAATTTTAAAGTTTATTTATTATATTTGCAGATATATCAATTTAAAGAAGAACAAAAAGACCGGTTTCAAACATTGTGATTGAAGTGTTTTAGAAGCAATATAAAAAACCGTTTACGTTCGTCAGCCATCCTTCATATTTTTATATGGTGTACGTATATAAGTAGAGTATATACAACAGAGTAGTCTGTCCACAACAGAGCGGAAATCATCTCTCTTTCAGGTATAAGCTTGTTAGTATTATGTACTTGGTCGTACTGCAGTCGTGTACATATACATACACCATGTTTTCACACACGAACTGGAGTCGCACCCGAGGTAACTACTTCGATATTCGATCCAAAAACATTCTACCTGAGCGATTGGCTAGAAGACAGCATTTTCGTTGATTTGGCCAGAAGAGATGATAGCAGTGCCTTGGCTTGTACGGGGGACATACGCCTGTAAATTATTACGATCATGAAGAATTAATTTCCTCATTGATATAACATGCAAATAAACACTGAAATATTCTGTTGGTTCATTGTTAAATAGAGGTTCAGGACACATATTACATCAGCACTTTATTTGCAGAAATACTTAAGTTCCAGAAAATTTGGCGTCATGACATTTCATTTAAGACAAGGTTCTAAACATATCTTGATAGGATTCGACCAAGGATCTATAAAACAGACCTGGCGGGTTCGTGGTCAATTTGACCACCCAATTCTAGCAGAATCAAGTATATGCAAGTTGTCTATGTTTAATTAAGTTTACCCTGTCCTCCAGAACCATGTCATTTTCCTATATTAAATTAACATTAAGAAGTTACTAAATTTATAGCAACATCTGCTCTTTAAATTATACCTTTACCTGTTTGAATTCTTCAGTCTAAGAGTCATTTTAATGCGTACAAACTTCTTCTGAAATCCAGCTTGTCGCTTCTTGCGGAAGTCAAAGAAATCGTCATCATCAGCCCTTTCTCCACAGGAGACATCGACATCATCAGTTGTACAGGGATCCTTCACACACGGACTCAGTCCCACAGCTTCAAGCTGCTTCAGAAAGTGTCTCTTTATTTCCTCCAGTGCCCCGGTGTCATTGCAATCTCCAGAGTAATAAAACAGTTCAGTCGGCAAGAAATACTCATCTGGAAATGCCATATCTGCAAAAACAGAAACATTATAAAGATTTAAATTCTGAAATAAAGGGATATAATTCTCACGGTGCTGCCAAGTATGAAGTAACACAAGAATGTGTTACTCGAACTTAAATGTATCTTAATGGATAATAGGTCACAAAATGATTTTAGTGTTAATATATTGCATGTAGATACACTCTTCACGTTTGCAATGCGAGTCTTCGGCATCTGCCGTCGCTTTATACAGTTTACAACTTAAAGGACTTAGTGTTACGTTACGACAACCATACCAATTGAGTTGATATAAAACATTATTTGTTATGTTTGGGATTGCATTCCCTTGCAATTTATATATGTTTTCCTTTCTTGCAGCTTATATATGCTTATATGCTCCTGCCCGCTAACACATATATACTAATATATACATCGATCTGTACATGTACATGTAGTAGTTAATTCCCACCCATGCAAAAACATGTCCTTTGTTCTGGCAGGGGATAAACATAGTATTCTTCAACCAGAGTGTCTATTTTTAATTTTGGCCCGCATCCAGGAGATACTGCCCCTCCCCCACCTAATCTCCCCGTTTTAATTTGTTTTGCTGCCATCATTAAATCACCCCCCCCCCCCCCCCATATTATGAAATAAAATGACATTGCACCAGTTTGCATGATTTTTTAACCTTTCCCGAAAGAGAGTGCCCCCACTACAATTCCTGGACCCGTCCCTGTAATGGAATACATGTTATTGATAATAACACTCGACCAAACCCATTTATTCACATGAGCAGATTACCTGTACAATCTGGCACTTTGTTGCTAGGTAACCATTTTTCGGTGCCCGTTCCACATATAAAAGCAAGCAATCCTTTTACAACACCGGCTGTGTCATAACCCTTCTGACAGTGTAGTTGACACGTCGTTCCCCCCAACTGCTTGTCGCATGCCAGGGCACCATTTTTGGGAGGTGTTAAAGGAGGGCATGACCTTTCTGAAATAATAATCTGAATTTTGCATTTATGTAGCTATTGCAACCCGATACCTGTCTGTTTGGTGTCAAATCTGACCTCTGGCTCAGATCTTGTACTTGTTGAAAATAATCATTCTCACAAAAGACATTATATATGAACCTGTATTGTACACCTCAAACTACTTTCCATAAATTATCACGTACATAATTGTAATAATGTAGTGTAGCAATTGCTAATATTCAGACTTAGTTTCTTTATTGTATGTACAAGAAAGGCTGCAATGAAAATAACTCACAGGCTAAGTTCTCCAACGGAATTAGACATCAGCTGTGCATGCAGTAGCGGATACGGGGGCGCAGTCCAGGAGGCCCGCCCTCTTTTACAAATCAAGTACGGAACCTTGTA
>JAUELE010247333.1:0-11043 GCA_031471655.1 Diodora aspera | reverse complement strand
AACCAATATTTCAAGGCGTCTGACATTTGACATTGATTGATCGGAATCTGGGAAAAACTCGTCAATTTCACGTCTTATTGGTCGACGGGTCACAGGGCGAGCCGTGCTGAATTTGGCGAGATCGCAGACCAATATTCCTGAAAGTAGCTAAAATATCGAAATGGATTATTGAAAAAGCATGTTCGTGTAAAAATAGAAATTTAGACATTTTCCGAGCTTCAACTGATGATCGAGTGTCTGGTCAAGGTATCGACTCGTTCTTGGAACCATTGAAGAACGGTCTCGCATCCATCTTCTGTTGAACGCATAAAGGGTGGTGTCATTGCTCGTCAAATGCAATATTTAATTATGCCAGTGCTATAAACTTCTTGAAGATTATAAGAAAATAATAATGATGATAATAATAAGAAGAAATAATATAATAATAATAATATATGAAGAAAAGATTGTTTCAAGCAAATAGGAATGGACGACTCGGAATATGGTCGGTTAATGGTCATTTAGTTAATTAGTCAAGTTGCCTTGAAGGTTAAACTTTCACCAAGTCTCGTACGTGGCTCTTATTATACTAGAACGCCCTGTTTGAAACTGGTATCCCTTTAATCAGTATTCCAGTTGCAGCATGGAGAGTGTAGTATGTATTACTGATACACACAGTAATATACATTCAACAACAAAAGAATGATTAAAGTGACTCAGGCCTATAGGGACTTGGCAAAAGTCTACCTTGAAGATCTATAATCATTGATACAATTGTCTGGCACGATCGGCATCTCGAAAGTATCCTTGGGGAATACTTTGTTACCTCTGCCCACTGCATTCAGTCGCTCGGAAAAGTATTTATGTCGTGAGTTTTACAAGTTCAGATATATAAATTTCCAGAAGATGCTGATCTCCAACCCAGGATATCTACTCAGCCTAACGATTAAATGGTCGGAGTAATGGCCCACACATAATTTTGCCGAGTCATAATGATTGGTAAATAAGCAACGGAGTTTTACCGATAAATCTGTATTACGGAAAAATGAACAGAATAAATGCGCAGTTTCTTGACAAAAAGGCTATACCACGTTCGTTGGTTTGTTATACTAATGGTACTTTTAGGTGTTTTTTTTCCTCTCATTTCCATGCAGTTTTAAAGTACCAATTTTTAGCATGCAAGTCGCTGCATAAAACGCCAATAATCAAGCACCCTGCATTATCAGTCATTATGGATATTTCTCCCAAATGCTGCAAAAACCAAAGCTTAAAGGGTCCCATATCATATGTATTCCAATGAGTGACCCTTCAACAGTTCAGCTGGGTATATATTCTTATATAGCAAACTGTCCTTCATACAGTTTTACAACAATTCTTACTCGGAGAATATTTACGTGGGAGACAAGTTCCAGAAATTGCAGAGTTTTCTACAGGAAGACCTGCGGGGCATCTGGTTGTTTGGTCGAAGGAAATACTTTCAAAAGCAATGACGTCTTGCACAGGCATCTTGTTAGTCAGAAGCTCCTGCACATGGCCTTGACTCTCTTCTTTCACAATAAAAACTTGAAAATAAAACGGAAATAAAATGGGACTGGAATCGCGTGTCATCACATAAATCTTCGAGGCACGCCATTTGATTGTCTGAATCATTCTAATTAGCGATGTCATGTAAACAGAATTAAGACATGTGAAATATTTACTGTCGAAGGTCTTTAATTAAGTGCCGTGATTAATTCTTAATCACCGACCAGTCACGATTTCGTAAACCAGTACCGAACTAAGACATCAAACCTCAAGTTACTGTATTTTTCCTAAAAAACCTTACAAAAAAGGACTTACATTGGTAACAAAATTAAAAGTTGAGTGTGAATCCTGATCTTAGATTTACTGGTGGTTGTCGTACTCGTATAAGCGGATTATACCCCTTTAACTTCCGGACACATGGCATCGTATAGCCTGCTGCGAAGTGACTAAACTGGGGCTAGGCCTATAGTGGGCAAATTTCAGCCAAACGTACGTTGAGAAATACACCAGAACCAATCAGAATGCAAATTTGGCAGCTGATTTTTGAAACCAGGTATTCTCAATAATTACTAATAAACACCCGTAATGGGCGCCGGAAACCGGGGGAGGGGGTCGGTTACGAAAGTTTCCGGCCTTTTCACCCCTGTAACACATAAGGCCCGTTCATGAGAGAAAGGCAGGGAAGGCGCATCTGCTATTGGACCAATCAGATGACTTCAATTAGACGAGACATTCAATGCGCCTTGCCTCCTGAACGAACCTCTAATGAGTTTAACCCTATGATGCCCCCACCCACCTGATCTGAAAGTATTCCACCCCGAATTTAGTGCATGAAGATATTTTTATAATAGGATATACGGCATTTGGGCGAGCAAAGCTATACAGATATGGTCTATTGCCAGCTTGGCACGGCAATTTTGTAATTGGTGAGTTTTCAGTCGTTAATCTTGTTTATAATACATTCTGTCACTCTCTGTCTATTTACCAGAGTTCCGGCGGCGTCCTGACGATGGGGAATGATCCAAAATGGATTGGATCTGATGGTCATTAATAACAGGAATCAGTGGAGAGATATTGCGTATCTTGGAAAACACTAAGTGTCGGAGATAGGGCTTTCTTGACGTTAGTCGGGCGTAATTTGAGTGTCAAGGTTTCTGTCGAAAATAAATGTGAGATAAACCATGACGAATGGCGCGAGTGCGTGCGTGCGTGCGTGCGTGTGCAAACGCTTCGCTGCAGAACAGAGAGAAACCAGATAAACCACATTAAGGAGAAGATAAGAACATTAAACGGGGAGACATTGAGAGAGACAGAGGTGACGAAGGAGAGAAACTGAAGACAAAGGGAGAAACTAGAGACAAGCAGAGAGAACGCAGTGAGTTAGGAGACATGGAAAGACAGACAGAGGGTTAGAGAGAGAACGCAGTAAGTTAGGAGACATGGAAAGACAGACAGAGGGTTAGAGAGAGAACGCAGTGAGTTAGGAGACGGGAGAAAGAAACTGAAGCCAACGGTAGAAACTAGCGACAAGGAGAGAAGCTGGAGACGTTAAGGGCAACTGAAGACAAGAAGAGAAACTGGAGACAAGGAGAGAAACAGAAGACAAGAAGAGGAACTGGAGACACGGAGAGAATCTAAAGAGAAGGAGAAAAACTAGAGACACGATCAGGAATTGGAGACATAGAGTGACTGAAGACAAGGAGAGAAGAGGGTTGTGTCAAGAGACCGGGAAACAGACATAGGTGTGAATGGGTGAAATAGATTTTTACATTGCAGGGGTAATATTTCAGCCATAGCGCAATGCGGTGTGCAAGATGCACATCAGGAAAAAGGAAAACACAGGATCGATAGTACGAAAGAGAAAGCAAAAGATCCTCACTTTAGACGGCTCTTACGGCAAGCATGAGGATACTGGCGTGCTATTCTTTCTGGTGTTAGAGCGACATCCCCGGAACCCCACGGGGTAACAGACATATAGGAAGGGTTAAGCCAGGATACATGGGAAGAGAAACATAGATAAGAGGGTTGGAGAGAACGCAGTGAGTTTCGAGACACGGAGACACAGACAGAGGGTTAGAGAGAGAACAGTAAATTAGGGAGACATGGGGAGAGATCCATAGAGGGTTTTAGAGAGAACGCAGTGAGGTAGGAGACGTGGAGGGTTGGAGAGAGGACGTAGTGGGTTAGGGAGACATGGAGATAGAGGGTTAGAGAGAGAACGCAGTACGTTAGGAGAAATACATAGAGAGTTGGAGGGAAAACGCAGCGAGTTAGGAGACACGGGAAGACAGACGTATACATGTATAGGGTTGCAGAGAACGCTGTGAGTTAGTAGACATTGAGAGAGAGAGACAGAGGGTTGGAGAGAGAATGCAGCGAGTTAGGAGACATGGAGAGAGAGACATACAATGTACATGTATAGGGTTGGAGAGAGAACGCAGTGAGTCATGAGACAGGGTCACAGAGATAACGAAGTTAGGAGACACTGAGAGAGACACAGAGGGTTGGAGAAATGACGCAGTCATAAAAAATTAAATAAAGAAAAATTTAACTAAATTGAAGGAGCCATTAAAGGAACATGATCAGAGATGCAGGTACGCTAATCGATGTTCAGAGTTTGTCTTTCTGTTCAGCGAGTAATATAATACCGTGCTGTATTTTTTTCGGACTTTTAACACAAAGATTTCACACGAATTGAGGCAATAAAGAAAAGGGCTTAGCCTAACGCTAAAAATAGATTGCGCATTACATTTTAAAGATTGTATACGTATAAGCAAATATGGAAATGGCTAAAACGGTGATACGCCATAACGATGACATGCGATTGGTCGAGACGGTCACAGTTATACGAAACGGGGAAAGATATTTGGTCCAAACGGTTACATTTTTGGATACAAAGGTGACAACAAAAGATATAAATATCCATCGATCACTACACTGAATTGTCCGTAGTTTGGCGTATCACCGTTTTGGCATGTCACCGTTTTAGCTAATACCCGCAAAACGACGACGTGTGCAAAACAGAGGTGCGCGTCAATGCACGTCCGGCGTTCTGTTTCCGTCGATAAAAGATATCTAATCATCCATGAGAAGTATTCCAATGTCAGGTTTGCATTCTCCGAAGATTCTTTGTTACAATCAGAGCGAATTGAACGTAATTTTAGGTTTATGACCGATTATCCAGACGCAACTTTGATTATATGTCCCTTTAACTTAACGTTAGGTTTCGTTAGGGTTCATGAATAAATGGCACAAGCTTGTTGAGGGGACATGGAATAATAATACCAAAAATGGGGTGGGTCATTAAAACTTGGTAACATGTTTGAAGAAAAGAAACTCCCCCTGGACTCCTCTCGCGCCCGGGATAGTTCGGTAGACAAAGTAAGACAAGGAAGTCCGAGAGATTAAACGAAGAAATTAAGAAACGGAGAGAGAAAAACAATCCGAGTAACCCGCAGGTTATGTTTAACACGCAAATCAATTCAATTAAAACGTTTACTACGTCTCACAAGAGAAACAAAGAGTGTAGGGTTACGGTTATTGAAAGACATTTCGGCTTTGAAGTTTAAACGTGGATTTATTTTAAGAAGATTCTGCCTTGTAGCAGCAACCCGAGACAGCATCAAAGCGAATTCCACATGCGCTGCAAACCAGCCAGCCTCCGGCATATCTCGCGATATCTCCTTCTTGTAGATACCTAGGTTGTTACATCGACGACCAGTTTTGTTTAACTATCAACGTACGAGATAAAACGTTATTTTGATTCTGTTAAAGGTGCAAAATAAATTTTTATCCAGTGTTTACAACGAGTGCACAAAAAGCACGAAATCTTGAACGAAAAACTGGGTTGGGTGGACTGAAAGAGATTGGCTGAGCGCTTCGTACAGTTATTGGACTCGCGATGTGGGACAAACTCGATAAGACCCGACATCACGTGTGAAAAAAACCGCTTTTACGTTCAAGAATTCTTCTCTCACAAGGTTCGTACAAATTCCTGGAAATCCTGGGGAACTCTTGGAAATTGAAAATGCAGGAAAATCCCGAAAGTTCCGGAGATTCAAAATACCTAGAATTCTCTAGAATGTCATTTCTGGAAATTGAACATACAAAAATATGTACGAAAAAGTCGGAGAAATTGGCAATCTCAACGTTTTACGAACTCGGTTTCAGTTCACAGTTACCGTAGGTCAAGCAACCAAATGGATTTAAAGATACTCTTCGCCATTCCGTAATAGGGAGGAACAGTCGCTCATAGAACACCCGGGTTTACACAAATCATGGGTTTTTTTCGCTCACGTGCACTTCGTGCACAATAAGCAATAAAAGCCCCGGGTTCTGGTCACGTTTGTGACAGTGTTCAAGCGTGTAGTGAGGTGTAAAGTCATGCCTAGACTTTCTGAGGCTCAACGGAATAATACGATTGGACATTTGAAGGCTGGCGAATCACATCAGCGGTGACAAGGCGCCTACACGTATATCCCAGAGCACAATAGGAATACTGTGGCATCGTTTTCAACAGCATGGAACCACACGGGAAAGACCACTTTCCGGAAGACCACGTGTCACCACGCCCGTCCAAGACAGATTCATCCGCTTGCGGCACTTACGTGACAGATTCCTAACTGCATCCTCTACCACAAGTGCAGTGCCTGGACTCCGTAGGATTTCTGACCAGACAGTTAGGCATGGTCTTCCTGGCACAGAACAACATTCAGGTTCTTCCATGGCCATCAAATTCTTCAGATCTGAACCCAATTGAACAATTTTGGGGAGAACTGGATAGACGTGTGCGACGACGTCAGCCACAGCCACATACTCTTCCAGGTTTGTTTTTAGTGTTGAGAGAGGAGTATCAGAACATTCCCAGGCCTGTCATCCGGAATCTGATTCTGTTCACGGGAAGACGTCGTCAGGCTGTGATTGACTCTAACGATGGTCATAATCGTTACTGATTTCCTCTGTCCTTGACCTTCCTTTACAGTGCAATTTACTGTCAACCTTGTCTACACTGTCTGGTCTAATCATTGCAGTAGCTTTGTTCCATGTGCATGTCAGGTGACGCTCATATTTTCACTTAAAATATTGACAAAAATCTGTGCTATGCATTTCGATTTTAAAGTAGTATATCTTCACAGACAGACCCGTCCTCCACTGCTGTCCACATCTTGACTGGCTAAATCTTATTGCACAGGGGGCTGGACGTGCATGTATAGTAACTATATTGCAGTGCAACCTATGAACTCTACCTACCAGAGTTCGCTGGACGTTACTAGGATTCCAAGAGAAACAATGATAAATATAATTTTAGAAAAAATACCTGCCAAGCCTTGTTGGGACAGGGGACGCGGGATGGGGCAGTTGTTAGCGCGTCGGCCAAGCAATCCGCCAGCCTTGGCGGTTGTGGTTCGTGTCCCGCTCGGGCACCTCTCTTTCAGCCCAGAGAGACAGGAGCCCCGACATGGGAATGGACACGAGGTGTTGTCTAACGCCACAACCCTAACACCAGTACATGTTTCATTTTCAGAGTTATTGCTATCTTAACATCAAAGTCTCGAGTAAAAACATTCGATTTGAAAACCGGTAAACGAAGAACAAGAAAATTCGAGTCAGCGGTGATAGACGATTTCAACGACGTCCATTTTATCGGTTTGTATCGGATTTTGATGTTTATATTGCTCTTTATATGAAGATTTAGGACATCCTCACTCCTGGGTAATAAGGTATAAACCGGCTAAGGGGAAAATGTTTAAGATGTCACATCCTCTACATTAGAGAGAGAGAGAGAGGTTAATGTTTCACATGCAGTTGACGGTCTACCTTGCTAAACAAATTGGTTTCACAAATTGGATTAAATGTGAAACGTTATGCAACCCCAAAGGCGGAGTTTGAGTAATGAAAACATAGCAAGGGGTGTAGAGATGCTGGAGGAATTCGAAGGTGCTACGCAAGAACTTAAAATATTTCACACAGCGTGGTGTCCCGTATGTATCACCGTTACCAAAACACTCGAAGTGCAGCCCGACAACATGGAGGTCGGGAAAGGGCAACTATAGCTGCTAATGATCGATATTTGATCTGCCAGGCAAGATGTCATCCAATGCAAACCAACGCAGCTTCGAAATGAATTGCAGAACGCTTCTGGTGTATGTGTTTCTACCCAAACAGTGCGTTAACGTCTTCATGAGGCTGGATTGAGGTCTCGTAGCACAGATCTGCGAGTGCCGTTGACCCGACATCATGCTCAAGAGCGGTTGTAGTGGACGAACCAACATGTGACATGGACCTGGAATGACTGGATGCCAGTGCTCTTCACTGACGAGTCTAGTTTCTGCTTAGGTCACACAGACCGAAGAGCAAAGAGAAGGATTCCACAGGCAACATATATGGTTGAAGGTCAGTTAGGTCTGGGGCGGCATATCCATGGACGGAAAAACACCCCCTGCATGTCATTAACCAGGTGTTGCTGATGCTGACATTGCATGGGGAAACATGACTCTTACGTCAAAAATGAGGATACTGGGGTCTTATTCTTATTAGTGTTAGAGCGACACCCCCGGAACCTCACGGGCTAGTTCGGTACAGGGATGAAATCCTTTATGCCATTGTCAGACTTTTTGCAGCTGCCATTGACTCACATTTTGTTCTTATGGATGATAATGCCCGTCCGTACCGTGCCAGAGTAGTCTCAGATTACCTGGAGCAGGAGACAATGGAAAGAATTAAATGGCCTGCTCGCTCACCAGACGTCCAGGTGATTGCCAACCACTACTTCGTCCACATTACTACCATACACCGCCACCACGTACGAAATTGATGGCCGTCAACGCAGCGGTCGACCCAACGTCACCACTCCACGCCAAAATCGGCAACTTCATCAGCGCCATGTTCGTGACAGGTTCCTAACGGCCAGTGAATCTGTTCGAGAGACCATAGGAACACACAATCGACACATCAGCCGTGACACTGTCATACGCCGTCTTCTGTCCCAGCACTTGAGTTGTCATCATCCAGCGCAGCCGTCAGTTCTTACACGTCGCCATCGCCAAGCAAGACTCCAATGAGCACAAGTGCATTAGAACCGGCGCCATTGTGAGTGGAGACGTGTCATCTTCTCTGATGAAAGCCCTAAGTTAAGTACTATTGATGCAAAAATGTCAACTTTCAATTTCCGTTTCTTACCTATTCCTTCTTTCACGGACCATGACAGCAAGAGAAATTGAATTACGGGTGAATTGTTTACTCAATTCCCACTTTGGAAAGATACAATTAGTTTGGGACCAATGATTATTATCATTAGTTTGTTATTGACCTTGCAATTTCAATATCCCCTACTTTTTTAAAGAGTATATTATACCCCGCCGACTATCTCATGAATGCAACCAACGTATTTGGCTATTTTATACTGGCGAGGCATCAATCAGAAAAAGCATAGAATTATTGTTTTTAATTTCAGATGGTACCCTGTACATCTGTAATTCCATTGGATTCTACAAATTGGTCATTTATCGAAAATACAGGAAACAACTAACGAGTAGATGTCTGAGTTCCGTCGAATTTCACAAAGCGGTTTTTGTCCAGACAGGCTTGCGGTGAGTGTTAAGATGTATGTGGATGTATAATCGCCGTCTCCACAGCTTCGGCAGAAACGTTAAATTAATGCGGAAGTGTTGGGAATTTCGATGAAATTCCTTAGGTAAAATGTGTTTTTGTGATAATACAATATAATTTTGCAATAAGGCAATATAACACCTCTCATCTCTCCAACACTAAAATCCCCTTTAAACTTGGATACGTGATCAAACTCCGTGTTGTCTTCACAAACATACTTATGGGAAACACTTCCAAATAAATGCATTCGGCTCATATTCGGAAATCGACGGAACGTTCAGAGAAAGGTTCGGAATGAGGCTGGCTGTTTTAAATAGAAATGATATCCGTCCCCATCTGTCGGGACTAACGGAATACGGCGTTATTTAATTAGGCATACAATTATATACTGAACCGTAGGAGAAACGTCTCCATGGATAGATATATGAGAAACCGGATTTGTCCAAACACTGTAAACATACTTTGCGACATATTAAAAAGATGAAACTTGGCAAGAATTATCATCAAGGTTGAAAATAAAGTGTCAAGTGTCCTTAAAGTGAATCACAACACTAGTCTCTGAGAAAATGGCCTCACAAGTCAGTATCTCAGTAAAATTGGTTAAATTAAAAAAATGAAATCTGTTTAGCGGTTTGAGAGAAGAAGTGGATAGACCGTTTTATCATTACAGTGGACGTTCGTACGGACGGACATACGGACATCGGGGTAATCGTATATGCCCCTTGCCATATACTATGACGCGGGCATAAAAATCGATTTCCCGCGTCCTATCAAATACAGTGACGGATCCAGAGGGGAGGGGGTGTCCAGGGGGTCCGGCCCCCCTTTTTTGAAAGTCAAAAACGGAAAATTATATAGTAAAGAGTCCTCGAACCCCGGATGGAACTGAAGGTTTGCCCCCTCCCCCTTCAAGTTGGACCCCTCCCTTTCCGAAATTCTGGATCAGCCAAGGAAGTAGACGCTGTCATTCTTTCACTTTAAGTCCAACGCAGACATTTAGGATCAAATGGTTCATCGTTCGTAAGGGATAACCTCGCTCAGGATCTGATCGCAAACGATTGAATCGTTTGTACACCTAACAAACAAACGACAAACGATTTGATCATTTACGATTTTTGGTCACATGATTGAATTACAATAAATCACAGAGTTTATATCACCCCACGTGATAAACTATCGGCTTCTGACTGGTAGTTCAACGAAATTGCAAACGATTGAAGGGTTGGTTGACCGCAAACAAGTCTGGCCTGTTACGATTAGATCGCGCTCGTTCAAATCGTCCGTTTTGTTCACCACACCTCTTCCACGATGAGTCGAATCAATGAATAAAATTCGTCTGGTGGGTTTTGGAATATTTCGAGGTGCGAAATGTTGAGAGTGCTGTGAGAAGTGAGTTTGTTGTGTCAAGTTTTTGTTTATCAGTTATCGCCTTTCATAGGTGGCTATGTATAGGATTAAAACATGACTCCGAGATTTAACGCTTGGCATAGTACAACTCGAGGGAAGAAAGCTGAGAAGTCTGATCGCAGGCGAAACCTGAGGTCTTACTTCTCCGTGGCTTACATCTGCGAAGCCTTCCTCCTTCGAGGTTTATTATCCCAAGCATAATCGAGGAGGAAGGTTTTATCAGACGTAGAAAGCGGTAGGTTGCTGTGAAGGTTATATCATACTTACCTGCGATCTAGTCTGTCTCCCAGACCCTAAAGCATACACAGATAATGGAGCATACACAAGTCTAGATATTTAGCAAGTCTAGGATTTCTCAGCCAGAAATTACAAATATCCCTGGGCTCCTTTTTGATTTTAGTATTTTAATATTTTTTTTAGATTAATATTTCTGGGACTAAATGTTAGTCTAGAAATTACGAATATCCCTGGGCTCCTTTTTGGTTTTAGTATTTTAATATTTTTTTAGATTAATATTTCTGGGAC
>JAUELE010247311.1:0-11044 GCA_031471655.1 Diodora aspera | reverse complement strand
CACACACACACACGCTGGCGCCACCCCTGCTGGATACTATTACAGAACCGGATTAATATTTGGAAAGACAAAAAATTAATAACCAAAACACCCCCCTCCCGCACGCACGCACACACACAAGTTCCGTTTTAATTATCAAATGTTAACTACAGTAATTTGGGGGAGACACGCCACACGTGATGGTGTCACCCAGTTGGTCCGTGCCACCACCACCCCTCCCCCGCACTCCCATTGTGACGTTATTGATGTTGACAACACACGGATGGTATTGTGTGGATGCAACTAAAAGACCGCTGGAGAATGTATAGTCTTTACTAACCATGCGTAATGTCTTGTTATATACTGAATCGCAAAAGAAACGTCACCCCAAATAACATTGCATGAAAAGGTGACATTTTCATATCTGGGTAATTTTTGTCAAAGTTCCTAAAATTTAACATTACCTCGTCCGGAAAAATGAAATTTGATTATAAAAAACAAAACAGATGACAATAGAACCGATCACGTGGCCATGGTAACCCGATGCACGTGAGTTCCATGCAAATTGAAATGCACATGCGTTCCCCATTTCTTGCCCTTTAAAATTCCACCTGATCGAATAACATTCATTCGTCATTCGTTCAAGCGACACATTAGTGCGGACACCGTGCGTCGTCGATTGACGAGCAGACACCTCCACTGTCACAGGCCACAACAGGGACCCATTCTGACACCACGTCATCGCCGGGACCGTCTTCAGTTGGCAACACAGCACCAGCATTAGCGCAACCAGCAGTGGAGAAGAGTCCTCTTCTCAGACGAGAGCCGTTATTGTATCTCAACAGCAGATGGCAGGAAGAGAGTCTGGTGACGCCGTGGGGAACGTTATTCGGATGCTTCTGTTGTTGAGAGAGACTCGTGGTGTGGTCCGAGCATCATGGTGTGGGGTGGAATTGATCTTGAACAGAGGATCGGCCTTGTGGTCTTCCAGAACATCGGTCCAGGAAGAGCAAATGGTGTCACAGCAGCTCGGTACATTGATCAAGTCTTGAGACCACACGTCATACCTCATTTGGCACGTGCCCACACTGCAAGAGCAACAAGACACTTCCCCCAGCAGAATGGCATCAGAACCATGCAGTGACCTGCCATCAGTCCCGATTTAAATCCTATTGAGCACCTGTGGGACGAGATTCAAAGACGGCTGAATGATGTCCGACAAAGGCCGACAACTGCAGCTGAACTGCGTCAGGCGTTCCTCAGAGTGTGGGCTCAAGTGCCTATGGCCTTCATCAACCGCCTCATCCATTCCATGTATCGACGCTGCACGGTAGTCATCATGGCGGACACACGAGATACTGACTTGTGATGCCATTTTCTCAGAGACGATGTTGTGTTTTACTTTAAGAACATTTGACACTTTAATTTCAACCTTGATGATAAGTTTTGCCAAGTTTAGTCTTTGTAACATGTCTCAAAGTATGTTTACAGTGTTTGGACAAATAAGGTTTCTCATATATCTGTCCATGGTGACGCTTCTTTTGCGGTTCAGTATACAACACGATACATGTATGTCATGCATAAACACGGGTTCGTTTGTTATTTCATTCATTCAGGTGATTTTCTTTAATTTACCATCCATGATGAAAATGACATTTAAATAGTCTTAATAATGTCATAATAAATTAAAGAATCTTTTTTAAAAAGGAATGCAATAATCATAGGACGCATATTAAAGTTGAATACGTGAAAAAACGCAGTGCATTCTTTTAAAAAAACAACTTCTGGAAGATAAATGTGCATAAAATTATCTACATACCACGAATAATACACAAATGATAAAGCATGCATATATTTGTTTGTTGGTTTGACAGCCTCGTAAATAGCCTCATTTACTTTGGAATGTCATAAAATAGAAACTAAATGCATTTACGAACTTTTCGATAGAATCTTGAACATATTCGTAAAGCTTGAACAGACAGGATGTGCTTGAAGACGATTTTGAAACACAGAAACACAATGCATGGAAACAGACTAAAGACCGCATTCTTGAAGGCTCCTCCGTCGGGAAGACCATTCTGAACCGATACCTGTTCAACACCTTCTCCTCGAGGTACAGACCCTCCTGGGGGGGGGGGCTATTCATTCCAAATGGACAACACTCAAGGGCAGACAATCCACATGAAGGTTGCGGACATCACTGGGAGAAAACATTCGACGGCATGTGGATAAGGACTATAGAACAAAGTGACAGCTCCAAATCCTTTCAAGAAGTTATGGACCTTCGGAATCACATATTTGGCATTAAAGAGCCAGGGGTACCCAGTAATTGTTGTCGGGAACAAGGTGGATTTTCCCAGATCTTCATAGTTGAAAGGTTCCAGTGTCACCCCAAAGGTCCTTCAGGCGGCTTGGGACACAGGTAATATTGAGGTCTCGGCCAAAGAGGACGTAGACATGTCCGAAATATTTGGGCAACTGGTCAGCGAGGCTAGTAAAAGGTTACTGAGACCAAGCAGAGGATGTCGATCAGTGTGGGCAAATAGTTGGCTGCTGGATGTTCTCGATATGATGCATGAAAAGAAGAATCCGGTACTGTCCTCTGAGTAAAATGCGCGATCGTATATTCTTAAAGTTGGATAGGTGCACCCGAACGCTGAAATAGGTCCCGTACGTGCTATCTGAGGGAAATACATGACATAACTCTAAATCAAATTATTGCCTAATTCAATAACGCCGCATTCCCTTAGTTCCGGATGATACAGACGGATTTATTTTCTACTTTCAAATAGTCAGCCTCATTCCGAACCTTTCTGAGGGTTTACCGAAGAATGTCGATTTCCGAATATGAACCGAATGCATTTGTTTGCAAGTGTAACGTTTCCGAAAGTTTACGAATATGTTCAAGCTTCTATCGGAAAGTTCGGAAATGCATTTTTTCTATTTCATGACACGGGGGTCCCAAAGCAAATGAGGCTGTTTAAGAGACTGTAAAACCGACAAACATGCTATATCTTTTGTGTATTATTCGTGGTATGTACATACTTTTATTAATATGTATCGTTCCATTAGTTTGAATAGAAACCACTGAGTTTATCCACGTATCCAATTATAAAGTTTAATCATAAAGGGAATCTGAACATTGCTCGACAATGAGCTGGTGACTAGCTCGTGATAGAAAGAACAATGATTAGTTTAGAAACTTCACAGTTGGTACTCTTCCCCCGTCCAAATTTTACAAAGGAGGGGGAGACGTTTGAGCTCCCACCGCCAACCCCCCCCCCCCTCCCCCTCCCCCTCCCTCCAACACCATCCCAGGTCTGTGACAAATCGTAAACTCTTCGTCTAAACCCAGCTTATCATATCCTCATTGCTTTCCTTCGTATCTGTGCCAATCCGCCTCCTCGTCACATGACGGCTGCCGTTTCGATGTTTTCTTTACAGCCACTATCGAAACATAATATTAAACCTTCACGTCTACGAAGCGCATTTTGAATGGTTTCCTTGTAGTGGCCAAGTGTTAATCTTGAAGAACGTATCACACGGCTTGTACTTGTTCGCCACCTTCTTACACCGGATATAGCACTTCACTGTAGAATGAAGCAAGAGTTGAAGCGGAAGTGACGTAATCACATGCTGATGGTGATGATCGTAGAGCGAAAATGTATTACTCCTTTGTCGTTCTCTCATCTCTCCGCCGACCCTCCCCCACCCCCTTCCTAAATTCATAAATAAAAATTGTCAGTGCGCAAAATGATTATTTGATGCTGTGAAACCTGCGAGCAACGATGTAATCATGATTTTTATAAAAATATACAGAGAACATTACTTACCGAGATGCTAAACGGACATCGTGGGAATTAGTACCCAAGGCGCGACCTCCCGATCGACCTGCCCCGTTGTCTTTCAATATCCACTCGCTACCATAGCAACAAAAATTAAAAGGGTGAGCCAATGGGGGACACGTGCCATCAGTGCCCCTCCCCCGGACCGGGCAATCAGTACCCATCCCCCGGACCCGGGCCATCAGTGCCCCTCCCCCGGACCCGGGTCATCAGTGCCCCTCCCCCGGACCCGGGCAATCAGTACCCCTACCCCGGACCGGGCAATCAGTACCCCTACCCCGGACCGGGCTAACAGTGCCCCTCCCCCGGACCCGGGCCATCAGTACCCCTCTCCCTGACCCGGGCCTGATTCATCAAAGAAACTGACAAGTCATGATTTCATAAGGACAAGTGAAAAGACGAACGGACAAACAAATATCCGATCACAAAAACAGAAATAGGGGAAGCAAGCTCCGAGGGCTCTCTTCCGGGAACTTTTCGATAAGATAAGAAAAAACACAAGGGTTCGAATCACTAATCGGTAGGTAGATTTATAATTTTTAAAAATTGAAAATATTTTTTTGCTAAATGTTCTGATCATTTTCTTGATTTGTCAGCCTAAATTACCCAGAAATTAAACTAGTTCGGCGAAATTCGCCCGTTATATATTTCCGTAGGCTACTCCTAGGGTATAAAACTACTGCCGAATTAGTGATTCGAACCCCTGTGAACAAACACAACTCACCACAAATAGGCAACCCCCCTCCCGGATCGGCGCCTAATTTGATATAGATATTTATTTCATGCAAACATGAATGCTAACATTCCTTCGAACGTCTTAGCAGAAGTACGAACCAAGAGACAACAGAAATAATGAATGCTTCCTGCGCCATCAACGTTCTTTCAAACAACTTCGCGTGAGACAAAGCGTTTTTACCTCCTGAAGGGTGTTGTACTCGCAGTTTAGGCGGACATTTTGGAGCTGTGTCGTCTGCTTTGCTAAACCAATGAGCGCGAAGCGTCATTTACTGGAAAAACCGGAAGAGGAAAAAAATGACATATTTAGCCTCGAGATGAAGCAAGCTTTGCGGACCACGGTCCGGCACGTTCCAATGGCAACTTAGCACGAGACGAATGGCTCCTGATATTTGCTCGAGCTTCGGTCTGGACTCAGCAAATAACAACACCTTTCAATGCGGCGAAGATCAAAGCTCCTTGACCCTGGTGACGTCACACAATGAGCAGAAACATCCAAATCACCTGCAGGAGTAGTTATTATTATTATTTTTAATGGTTCATACTTCCAGTTAATTTTTTTAACTTCCAGTAACATTTTTCCCCACCCCCATGCCCGGATTTGGGGAGGAGGGCGCACTAGGGGCACCTGTCCCCACCCCCATGCCCGGATGGGCGCACTAGGGGCACCTGTCCCCACCCCCATGCCCGGATGGGCGCACTAGGGGCACCTGTCCCCAAACCCTTTAGCTCGCCCTTATTATGTTTTTTACTTTATTATCACCAAATCTACCCCCAAAATATTATGAAAACTCATGAAATGGGCTGAAAGTGCATTATTTGGTATGTTGATTTTTCTAATTTTTCTTCTGTAGCGAGTTCCCGGACTCCCCAAGAAAATTATATATTTCATGAACTATGTTGTGCCCCCACGTACCCCCTTTACAGAACTCCTGAATTCGCCCTGGCCCGTCATTACTGCAGCGCCCCAATCTCCGAAATCCCAGTGCCAGTAGGTCTCATCTTTGGATAAGCCATACATCTTGGAGTCACGCGCTAAAAAGATAGACCAAACTTATAAACAAGTTGACTTAGAATAAAAGATCTCAAAGGCAAAATATGAATGTCGAAAATTTGACGAAAATCCGTCTCTCAGTAACTGAGATATCAAAATAACGATCAAGAGAGAAGGCGAAAACCCAAGAAAATCTGTCCACAAGACATCTGTGGTGATTTCCATTTCCAACAAAAATAACATGTAGAAATCAAGTTCCTCAAAGTGCTTGACATTAATGACCTGCGTCAACATGTAGATGCACTGACCCATGGCGGAGGCCATGCCTTAGATCTGGTCATCTGCAGAAATGATGGACTTGAGATCAAGAACATCCACACTGATGGTGTATTAGAATACCCAGGAAAGAAAGGCGTAATGCTGAGTTTAGGAAATGGAAACAACACGATCTGGTTAAGTTATATCTACGTTGTTTCCACTTCCTGGAACTGGAACTGGATAAGTTCGTTCAAGATTCGGTCCTATGATTACAAGATTACCGTGATAAGTCATTGCAAGAATGTGTTGATCTGTTGATCCGACAAATCCAATAATCTCTATAAAACAACACTTGAACTCACGTTCGAAGAGCATTCGCCTCTCAAAAAAAGGACAGTGACTGTTCATACAAATATCAAGTGGTATGATGGTTCCATTCGTGATGAAAAACAGAAGCGACGCAAATTGGAAAGACATGTGAGTAGAACAGGTTTGACCACTCACACACAGTGGCATGATTTCAACGAAATTACGTAACAGCGCAAACAGAGAAGAGAAAGAATGTACTACAGTAAAGTCCTTCAAGGACAGAAAGAAGTATTCAGAGTTTCTGAGTAAATCGTGTAGAAACAAGGATAAAACTCTACTTTCAGCAAATGGCAGAGAATAACTTGGGAATCGTTTTTCTGAATGTCTTCTGGAGAAACTTTCATGCATCAGATCTAGTTTCAGCTGTACCGCTGGCACGATCTCCAAAGCAGAACGCAGTCACACACAAAACTGGAAAAGCGAATTGAGCTCGTTTGACCTGATAGCGGAAGCTGAACTATCGAAGATTATTAAAACAAGTGCTACAAAATCTTACCCTTTGGATCCAATGCTCACCTGGCTCTTGAAGGATTGCATAGGAACAGTCTTACCAATTCTGGTTTATACCATCAATCTATCAATCATGGACAATCATGAACAACATTGTGCCAACCGCTATGAAGGAACCCGCTCATCAAGCCACTCATCACGAAGCGACAGTTGAATCCTGAAGCTCTCAAGAACTACCGACCTATGTCTAATCTTTCCTTCCTGTCGAAGCTGACAGAGAGTTGTTGCAAGACTCAAACTATACATATCAATTACAGGCCATACCGTTGTACGTATTCAAGGATTCTCACAGTACTGAAACCACTCTGGTTGTGTTCCAAATGATATGCCTCAGACCACTGACACTGACGGTACAGCAATACTGACATTGCTGGATCTACAAGCAGCATCGATACCGTAGATCATTATGTTCTTCTTAACACCCTTGAAAACCATGTCGGCGTAACAGGAAATGCACTTAAATGGATCCGACGAGCAGCAGCCACTCTGCTTCAAGCATTATCACTTGATTATTGTAATGCCAACCTCTATGGAGTCCCTTATGCTCTCATCAACAAACTGCAGAGAGGCCAGATGGCCAGGGTCATTGTTCGCACAGGCAAATACGATCACATTAAGCCCACCAAAACTCACCTGAACAGCTTTGTTGAGACTGACATATCATACCATACTAGTGGTGTGTGAGTTTAGCGGGCCTATGCGTTACGCTGTTTTCAAGTGAAATGAAATACTGGTGTCTTTTTAGTTTTGACCTTTTCATTATTATTGCATGGATTGAGTTTTATATTTTTCTTCACAAGCAGATATACGAAATTTCTGTAACTAACAAATATATGATATGTATGCATATTTTGAAGTCATTACTTACAATACATTATTCGGCTTGGGATGTTTCGTCCATTGAACTGAAATATGATATGCTCAAGCAAAAGACAATTTCTAGCTGTCACCGTCTCGTCCGGAAATAGTCACCGTTTTAGCCAAATCACTGTCACCGTTTCGTCTATATTGTCACCGTTCTCGCGAATCCTGTGTCCTCGTTTTGGCGTGTCAGTGTTTGAGTCATTTCCCTAGGGGTCATACGGTAACCAGAGATCCCTGGCGTCTCTTGTTTTGATTTTCACCGACTTGTTAAATCAGAGAGATGAAGCAAGGTAAACACGACAACAAATCGTCTTCAGAGAAGTAGGCCATGAGCCACGGATGAAGGGCTACCGATTTGTACACCATTGTTATGGGAGTTTAAAACGTGTCGGTGCATAGCCTCATTTAATCCCTCATTAAATCTCCTCAACACTTTTCTTGGCCTCCCATTCTGATACCTGCACTTCATATCTACAAATTATGCAAACAAAGCTAGCCCGCCTTATATTCTGATCAGCTGTTTGCAGCTATTTTTAACCATGCACACATATTCATACCGATATGCGTACGGTTATAAATATATATATACACTGAACAAAATGTTTCTCGTCTCAAACATCTTGAATATTTGAAATACATGAAAACTACTTAATTAATATATGTACCGGTAGGCCTAATTGCCTTAAACGTTAGTTACACACGGTACGTTGTAATCTAAATGTGTACAAAACGATCAAATTTAAAACTGCAATCACGACTGTTTATCCATTCGTCTGTCATCCAGACCCTGAATTTTTATTATAACAGAGACAAACACAGTCTAGATATGTTGCCAGTCTAGATAGCCGCAGCGAAGTTAGCATTCTCTCTGGGTTCTTATTTATTTTATTACAAATGAATATCGTTTTAAATTAATTTATTTTTAAATAAGAATGTTAATCTTTCTTCGGAGACTATATTTTAGTCTACTATTCGACTGAAACAATCTGTCATTGCAAAGAGTTTGAAGTCTTCAGAAAGGAAAACATAAAAAATCTAAATCAAACACTTTATTCATGCCATGTATTTCTAAACAGGAGAAGGAGCGTGCAATTGGCAGGTTGCCGCTAGTCTGGACAGTCTGTAGCGGAAGTTACGCAGACGTTTGGATGTAGCCGCTGTCCATAAGACAGGAACCATAGCATACCGTCCACGCCCAGAAGCGCCTCGTGTGACGACACAGAATGAGGACAATCAGATCCGACTACGTCATCTTGGTAACGGTATTTGGGCCCCTACTGCCACCAGTAGAGAATTCTTTCAAGGTCGAATTACAGCCCAAACTGTCAAAAATCATCTTAGGACTGCTGGGTTCCGGGTGCGAAGACCAGTCACTGGACCAATCTTGACACAAGTCAATAGACGTCAGCGGTTGCGTTGGCCACTTAGACGCGTAAAATTTAACCAAAGACAGTGAAACAGGGCCATCTTCAGTGACGAGTCTCGTTTCAGATTGGCAGATGGACGTGTCAAGGTGTGGCGCAGGAGCAGGGAGTGGTAGTCCCTGGAGTGTGTGCGTGCGGCGGACAGATTTGACAGCGGCAGGGTCATGGTGTTGGCTGCGTTTACAGCAAATGCAACACCCTTGTATTCAAGGTAATCTTTCAGCTGCAGAATATCGGGATCCGGCCCTTAATTCTAGTGTGTTGCCCTTCTATCGACAACATGGCCCTGGTCTGACATTTTAGCAGGACAACGGGACTCACATGTCACGTTCTACAGTCGATGTTTTGGAACAGACATCCTATTGTCCAGACATCAACCCCAATGGAACACATCTTGGATGAACTTGGACGCAGGCTAAGACCTCAGAGTGTGCAGCCACATACTGATCAGGATCGTGCAAAAGATTCGGTCAACTACTGGCGCAAACTTCCGGTTAGAGTATTCACACATACTCTTTAGTCCAACGTTGACGTTGTATGGCAGTTTGGAACACGAACTCGCTACTGCCATTGTGCCAAATCACTGTGCTGTGAACAGTACACCTGTTCTGTCCTCTGTATCTCAATCAATGTTGGTTCACAATTCTTTTGCTGTTTAAATATGAAAGCTGGATAATTTTGAAAGTATAAAAACACGAGTTTGTATCAACTACACACGTATACCTCAAATCATATCAGTTTCTAGTAGTATAAACTTTTCAGTTTGGTTTGGTATATACAGAAATGTTCATTTGGATTCTATTTCACGTCCAGGGTGGAACCAGCAATATAAAAGGGAGTGTCCGCTCAGGCATAGAGTACTTATATTATAGTAAAAAGTAACTGTTATGGTTGGCCAAAAGTAGCCGCACCCGCCGTCGCAAGAGTAATGTTTCATGTATAGCGGCCATGAAGCACAAAATGAAGGAGAGACGACAGTGAAAGAACAATGGTACGACAACTGATGTCACGCATCTCCATGCAGTCGCCACTTACATCAAGCATAAGAATACTGGAGGTTTATACTTTCTAGAACGTTTCTACGTAATATGAACCGCGTCGCAGAAGACTATATTTTAAAGCGTGATTTGATGACACAGAACTAACGTTTAGTAATATTCACAACGGTGATGTCCGACGGAAACAACTAAATTCACGTGTTCTTTTCCTTTCAAGCATTACTAATCTCATACACGATCAGTTTATTGCAGGAGGAAAGTCCGCAGCACCAGTAGGAAGCTGGATGACTTGATATTGTGCAATATACTTGCGAACAAGGGTGACATCCTGATGAGACAGTCCACCAGATCATCACTGCGCGAAGCCAGATTGGGTAATGCCGATCCCAACGGAGGGACTCGGGACCTATGGATTCGTGGAGCAGATGCTTCACCGACTGAGCTACCCCGCAGCCCTGGATCTCGGGAGATCAGTTCATTACAGGGTGGAAGCCTGATTCGCCAGTTGAGTATTGGGTGATTGTTGCGGTAAAACATGCAGCTACGGCTGGTACTGATAAATCAAGGGCATGTCATGGTCAGGTGGGCTACCAGATCATCAGGGTGTAACAGGGGTGACGGCAGAGTTGGGAAGTGGGGCCATAGCCTTCCTCACCACTACATCACGTCTTTCAGCAATCTTTCTGTCATATCACCACTACATCACGTTCTTCGGCTATCTTTCAGTCATATCACCACAACAAGAGCTTAAAGAGACTCTCAGAGGCATCCAGTCCGGATTCGAACCCCCACCTGCAGATTGGCAGATTTGTGGACCGTCGACACTATCAGACTATCAGTGTGATTTTTTTGGTATCATATTTGTTTAAAATGACATTCGTAAAGATGTACTGTCTTGAAAACAAGTTGCATTATTTGTATGAATTCTCATTCTAAAACTGCATAAAAGAATTACCTGTGTACTTTACTCAAATATATCAAGGTTTGAGGGTATACACTGCCGGGCAAAAGAAACGATGCCAAATGATTTCAGTTATTTTCCTTTACGTCTTTCTGTCATAGCTGATC
>JAUELE010247310.1:2125-19564 GCA_031471655.1 Diodora aspera | reverse complement strand
TGAAACACTCCCGGCTTCGCCTCGAGCATTTGGTTGGCGTATCACTGAGCGGGCAGGGCGATATGCACTACATAGTACAGCGGTATAACGTAACGTCAAAGTAATGGAATGGAGCAGGGGGCAGGGTCAGGGGAGCCCCGCTAAAGCCCAGCCAAGGGGCCCTGGTGGTAGTGATACTGTCACTGCTCGAGGCCCAGCATGTTCCATAATCATGGGCTTTTCTCCCCAATGCTGAAAACGAGGTAAAGCTGACACGATATGCAGACGGGATAAGGCAATAGTAAACACCTTTATCTAAATCGTGTTTGATATCACCTGCATCTAACACTACCATACCCTTAGTCTTCATTTCTGGCTTCTGTCCGTGACCCTGTACAACGGAATTTGGTCCTAAGGGAGCGACCATTTGATTTTTAGTGTGTGTGTGGGGGGGGGGGGGGGGTTCTTGCGAGTTTTTTTTTATCTTGAGGGCTTCGTCTTTTTTCTCTTGCATATTTGCCGACAAACTATTTACTTATCATATATTTTATATTCAGGGTACGTTTGATTGTTTATTCTAATGTCGTTAAAAGGGGAAGATGAAGGTTAATTTGAATGTTTCCCTAAACAAATTACATAATAACGTTCATAATTATACACTGAAAATTAAAAATAAATGTATATAATCATCATATGTAAACCTATAATGGTGATGAGCTCGTCCTTTGTTTTGCAGGTAGCCCGTGGGGCTTCCGGGGAGTGGAATGGTGTCACGTAGATAGAATGGGACATCAGTAACCAAATGCTTGTCGTACAAGGCGACTAAAATCGGGATCTTTTGCTTTCATTTTTCTTCTATCGATCTTTTCGATCGATGTGCATCTTGCATATCACGTTACGTTATGGCTGACATATTTCCCTTGCAACATAAAACATTTCAATTCACTTCTTTTTACAGGATGCCAGATCTTTCGCGGATGACAATGGGCTGATATTTGCTGAAACAAGCGCAAAGACAGGAATGGGTGTAAACGATATATTTTTGAAAGTTGGTAAGTGTGAAGTTTTAGACACTGGCGTCACTAGTGGGGTGTGGGGTTTGCGAACTGCATCGGGTGACCCCACTAAGAGGGAGTGACACCAAAATGGCTGTCTACAATATGTTTTTGGAGTTTCAGCGAAACATTTATTATTTTTCTTACCCGAAAATATTCTTGAAGTTGGTGATAACAATATATTTTTTGTAAGCCCATCTTACATGTACTGTGTTAATATACCTACAAGACAAAAACCTCCATGCTAATATAATTTTTGAACCTTATAATCACCATTTTTGCCGTTACATTCACTGATTCAGTTATACACCGGAATATGGATGACTGAATAACATTAGTACAAAAAAGCATGACTAAGTATTCTGTATGGTGTGGTATGGGGGAATGTCCGGTGAGGGGGAATGTCCAGTGAGGGGGTGGGGTTGTGGGCAGGTTGTGTTGATACCATGAGCTACTGCAACTTCAATGACCCACTTAACTTTCATGCGTTTTTGTTTTGTGATTACGTTGTTTAGGGGATTGTGGGTATGATTGAGGCCCATTTAGTATATGGACTGAATATAAAAGTTACTTTAGTGTAATTTGAGAGACAAGAATGTTCATTTTCCGTACTAAAGAGAATTTAACTTGACCTTAGTTAGTTTCTTTTACAAGTACAGGCTAGTCCTCACCAATGCCATGTCTCTCTGAGTTGACCATGCAACATCTTTGAAAAATGTATTCTTTGTCGACAGCACATAAACTTGCTCGCAGACTGGACAAAGGGGGTGCGTCGGATGGCAAGAGAGACGGCGTCAGACTGAAGGGAGAAGAAGGGGAAAAGAAGAAGAAAGGAGGGTGCTGCTAATTGGACAGAATATCTGCAAAGTGGCACCACTCTGACCCCGAGTCTGTGATAGGGATGAACCTTGTCTGGAAGTGTGTTTTTATATAAACCTGACATCAGACTGCTGTGTTGTCCACGCTGCACCTGCCTTCCAAATGGTGGATGTACTTCCGCTTTGAGCTCAAGCTGCTGCCAGGAGGGCACGACAGCACTGGATCAAATCTTATTTAATATACAAGACTCCATATTTGTTTTACGATGTAAATTTGTATCATTTATAGTTGTTTCTGAATTACGAAATGTGCCTTTTCTTAATTCTGATGTGATGCACAGGAATCACGACGTTGCATATTTTTCTTATTTGTTCCAGTGAAAAGAATTTTGATAAGTCGTTTTTACCACCGCCTCACAAAGTCATCTATGACGTTTTAAACTGAATGGTTTGATCCAATCTGATACCAACAGTGTTGATTTGTGTAGGTTATATTTAAACTTTGTTGAAACAGTAATTTAAAACATGTTCAGAATTTTCCCACAGATGTTTCCATCCTGAAACTAAGAGGACTAATTCCATTTTCTTCCTGCAAATTATTGGTTCATTTTTTGGTTCTTTACTTGTTTCGTTTACTTGTGGATGTCCGTGATTAATTCCACAGCACGATTTACATAATTTGGATAACTATTTTCCTTTTATTTATGAGATAATCATTCGCTGGGTGCCTAAACCCCATAGCCAACCGCTTCTCGGCTCAATGGACATCATGAATAACTTTCATTAACACGTAGTCGGTTAAATATCGACTAAATATACAAACCTTTATAGCCTGTTGCCTGGTTAAAGTTTATAGTTTTGCCTTTTACAAGTAGTTGACATCACTTGAACACTTAGTCTAGTTGGTTCTTGTCAGTTCAAGTCACCACTGCACGAACATACAGGGTGGTTTCGAAATGAATTGCAAATGAAGTGCAATGAATTATGCTGACCAGAACCTGGCCTTAAGGGATGTCTGCCAAGTCCTAAGTAACCAGACAGCTCTGTAGTGTTACAATTAGAGCTCATCTGGTATTGTAATAATTATATACCATTATGGATAGAGTCTAGAGAAGTTATGATGACATATAATGTCATCCTGATGTTATATTTTACGAATAATGGGTTTTGTGTAAGTTAATCATTGCCATAATAAAAGCACTCCTCATAATCCGTGTGCAATTGTTTTTATGTATAATCAGTTGATTAAGCGATAAGGGTTATTACTGCTACTACATTACTCAGTGGCGGATCCAAAAAGACCCTCCCCAGTTTTGAAAATCAAATACGGAAAATTGTATAGTAAAGAGTCATCGAACCCCGAATGGGACTGAAAGTTTGCATGTTGGAACCCCCCACCCCCCGTTAAAAAATTTGAACCCTATCTTTCCAAAATCCTGGATTCGCCCCTGTTACTTCTCTCTTTACCACTTTCATGCTCACACAGAACATATTCTCAAGGAAAAATATTCTGTGCATTAGGAATATCCAAATATCTTTCCAGTATGATGGTCCATACATACAGTTTGAAATGTCTTTTTGCCACGACTCGCCTAAGATCAAGTTTTGGACGAAACTGAGATGGCAAAAAACGTGACGCCTATATTGTTTGGCGTCCACCGTCACATTATTCTTTCACTTCGGGCTTGTTGCAGACAAAATGACGTTATTAACGATCGACAAAGTTCAGGACGATCACTTGTTACGTCACAAAGACAAGATACCCGTATACTATTAGCGCAGACAGCAAGTTGGACAGCTTGAACCAGTCCTGTGCTACTACCAATAAGTCCACAAAAGGTGACCAACAGATTGAGAGAACGCGACAGGTGTCCTCTGTAGATACGTCCTGCAATCCAAGCTATTCTGACCATAAGTTTGACCTGATGTCGTTTCAATATGAGAACATCCTTCCTCACGTCCCACGGGTGGTCAGAAAGTGTCATCCGCAGCAAAACATCAGGACGCTTTCAAATTCGCGATTAGACATGTTTTTCATCAACGTCAAAACCAGTCAGTGACGTTGAAGCTCAGACCCTCGTTCAAATATGGAATGACAGTCCATAGGCATTCTTTATAATAATAATAATTTGGGCATTTGTAGAGCGCTAAATTCCACGCCACACAGGGGAGTGCTCTCAGTACAGAGACTTAATATATACAAGATAACTGAAATATAATTTGATATGTACAAGATTAATGAGAAACTGGATGTGACACAAATATATTGTATACAGAACAAGATGATGGAACATTTAGGAATAGCTTGATTGAAACGGATAAGTTTTAACACGAGATTTAAACATACAGGTGTATTTATATTAGGTAAACATTTTATGGACCTGGAAAGGAGATTCCATAGAGAAGCTGCAGCGTATATGACGGATCTTGAGCCATATTTATGAAGTTTATAAAGAGGAACTTGAAGAAGGCACTGGTTAGATGAACGAAGCGTTCTGCTTGGAGTGTATCGGGAAACAAGTTCCTGAAGGTACACAGGGGCCATTTTGTTTAAAGCCTGGTATTTAAGAGAGAGGATTTTAAAGCAATTCTGTCACTTATTTTAAGCCATTTAATGTTGTCAATGAGGCCGCGATGTCAAGCATGTGTGGATGCACATAGGGCACATACCAGGTATTGACTTTGTTAAGTGACGTTTCACCATCATGTGTGGAAATTGCTCACGGACGTCTTATTCCATTGTTAGCTGGGGGAAATGCATTTTGTTTATGTCACACGCGTTTTGACCATCCATAAATGGATCATTATCCAACATGTGCCCTTTCCATGTCCGAGCTGTTTAATTTACTCTCAAGGCCGTTTTTAATTATTTTGACAAATTGCTTCACTCGTAGAATGTGGACTGTTTTAAGGAAATTTAAGCATGACTCCCATAAATTTAATAGACGACAATTCGCAAAAGCCTTGCCTCTGGTGACACATCTTGGCATCAGGTCAAAACGTCATTTTCAAGGTATATCTTTCAAAATATTTGAAGTTCTACAGGATTTTTAAAATTATTTTTACCGTAAACTACATCAAACCTCTTCCAAATTTACCCTCAATGAATTCCTCATTACAAACTCAGAAGATAATACGCCAATAAAGCTCCGTCTTACGGTTTCATGTCTGGTGTAACCATCACACAAAACCAGAATGTAAGAGTTATCCCCCTTGGTTCAGAATCCTACCAATGAGCCCTCTTCGTCAGTTTTTTGACAGGATGGCTGCCAGAGAGATCAAGTTCATTTTGCAGAAAACATACATTAAAGGGGTCTACACCAGAGATTTGAATTATTTTCAATTAACAGAATTGAGCAATATCAGTAAAAACGTGATAAATCATCTTAGAATGCAAAATGTTGTTGTACTAAAATAATTTGTTTCATATTTATAGTCAGTCAGAAGATGGTAATACAGAATTGAATATCAATGTTACATCAGGGACACACTGTTAACCCAGAGACATATAAGTATAACATTTTAAATGCCAACAATAATTACATTTTATGTTTTACATATTAAATATACAATGTTTCCCCGGGTGCCAACTATTTAAAATATGTTTTTGTGTACATTGTGCCCTAAATTGTGCACCAGACACATGGCACATTTGGCCCATGGTATAGTTGTGCCTTTTTAGAGTTTTCCTTTCCTAACACATAACGGTATATTTCCGTGTCCATGGTAACAACGTTTTGCATCTTTGCAGTTTTATTTTCCAGTTCAAAACTCTGGAACTGTTCATGATTTTAATAGAACTTAACATAAACTTTGGGCACATGATGTGGTTGTGCTCCTTTGTGCTCCCTAACCTCAAAAGTGGACAGGGGAGGGACATATACTAGTATTGCAAATGATCAGCTCTAGAACTGTTTAGAACTTTGCCACAAGACTGACTTCACACACATTTGGTATATATATGGTTTAGCTGTGCCTTTTCGGGGTTTGAATTTTCTGGAAAATGTATGGCTTTTATTGTTTCCATGAGAGTATACGTATATTATTGGTGGGGGTGGGGGGCATATTAAAACATGTCCGCTTTTCGCTTTCAGAACATAGCTCTAAAACTGTTCAGTACTTCCTTACAAAACTTCACACACACACACACACACACATTGCACACATGGCGTAGTTGTGTGCCATTTCAGTGTTTGAAGTTTCTAAAAACAATATTTTCAATATTAACACAGTGTTAATCTCTGTACAAAACCATAACTCTGAAACAGTTAAGGACTTTCCACGAAACTTGATACACACATAGGGCACGTGTCTAGTTGTGCTTTTTCAAGGATTGTTTTTAAAAAAAACAAGCAATACATGTATTTGGGTTACCATGGCAAAGAAGTGTTGATTTCGTGTATGGACCAATACTCTGGAACGGTTCAGTACTTTTTCCCTAAACTTCACACACACACACACACCCTCCCTCACACACGCACCCACACACACACCCACACACACATACACACGGTACATACTACATAGTCTAGTTGTGTCTTAACAATGTTTGGATTTTCTGTTACCATAGCAGCCAAATGTTGCAACTTAGCCATGTTTAACACACACATTAGACGCATGATTTGGTGTGCCTTTTCAGGGTTTGAATTTTCTGTTTCCTTAGCAACCGAATGTTGCACATTTACTATTCTATTTGTAACATACACATTAGACAAATGATTTGGTGTGCCTTTTCAGTGTTTGAATTTTCTTGGAGAAAATTTAGTCACCATAGCACAAACTGTTGAAACTTTGTGACATATTAATCACCAGTGTCTGCTTTCGTATTTGGATCACAAGTGTTCAGCATAATATTCCCATATGTGTAACAGCCATTTGACTTGTAGCCTTGTTTCGATTTCCTCACTCTTGGGGTAACTGAATGTACTTTATTCGAATCTGTTTTAAAATGTCACTCCCCTCAAAAAGAGGTCAGACGAACTAGTGATGAACTAGATCTAGATCTCACGGCAAAGCGTCACACGTTTTATACAAATGTCTACAAGTAACGATGCCAAGACTATGAAATAGAGACACAGGGAAATCATTATTTGTCTTTTAACAGCTGACTTTCTGCTTCCCGTTGTGTGACCCGGGAACGGGATGCGATGGCCAGGTAGGACTAGTGTATAGATACCATTTGTAAGGTTTTATATTGATTACAGTTTGTACTTTAATATTTCGTGAAGATATTATCCCACTGGTGTGGTCAGAAGATCCGCCTGACACATTTGGGCTATATTCATATAATAGGATTCGGAAAGAAATCGCCATCGGAATGTATGAGAACATTCTCGTGTGATCCTAGTAGTAGTACAAGCAGCAGTAGTAGTTGTAGTAGTTGTAGCAGTAGTAGTAGTAGTAGTTGTTGTTGTAGCAGCAGTAGTAGTTGTAGTAGCAGTAGTAGTAGTAATAGTTGTAGTAGTTGTAGCAGTAGGAATAGTTGTAAGAGCAGTAGTGGTAGTAGAAGTAGTAGTTGTATAAATTTGTAGCAGTAGTAGTAGTAGTAGTTGTCGTTGTAGTAGTTCTAGCAGTAGATGTAGTAGCAGTAGAAGTAGTAGTTGTAGTATTTGTAGCAGTAGTAGTTGTTGTAGTAGTGGTTGTAGTAGTAGTAGTAGCAGTAGTAGGTGTATTCGTAGTAGTTATAGTAGTAGTAGCAGTAGAAGTTGTAGTAGTAGTAGCAGTAGTAGTTGTAGTAGTAGCTGTAGCAGTAGTAGTATTAGTAGTAGTTGCTGTATCAGTAGTTGTAGTAATAGTTATAGTAGTTGTAGCAGTAATAGTAGTAATAGTAGCAGTTGGTGTAGTAGTAGTTGTTGTAGCAGTAGTTATAGTAATAGTAGTTGTAGGAGTAGTAGTAGTTGTAGTAGCGGTAGTAATAATAGTTGTAGTACTTGTAGCAGTAGTAGTTGTTGTAGTACTTGTAATAGTAGTAGTAGTTGTACCAGTAGTAGTAGTAGTAATAGTAGCAGCTGTTGACGTAGTAGTTGTTGTAGCAGTAGTACTAGTAGTAGTAGTTGTAGCAGTAGTAGTAGTAGTTGTAGTACTTGTAGCAGTAGTAGTAGTTGTAGCCTAGCCTAGCCTAGCCTAGCCTAGTATAGTATAGCATAGCATAGCATAGCATAGCATAGCATAGCATAGTATAGTATAGCATAGCATAGCCTGGCATAGCATAGTATAGTATACAGTAGTATAGTATAGTTTAGTTTAGTTTCCCTTATATTATATTAAATCATGTTATATTATATAATTTCTATATTATATTATATTATATTATATTATATTATATTATATTATATTATGATCTGTGAGTAAAATGAAGCTCATAAAATTTGAGTAAGCATGTGTCACTCAATGAAAACTACTTCTCCGATTTCATCAACGTGGTCAATTCACCGCGTATGTCGTACACAGTTGCCTCCCTTCAATTACCAACCTCGAATCAGTTTCTATTTATACATATATTTCATAGCGGCTGTGGCGAGACATCGTTTTGGACGCAAGCCAGCATAATTAGAACTAATAGATACGAACTTCACGATTTTTGATAACTGATAAGTAATATTTTTATATGTGAAGTTACGGCCTGACACGGTCGTGTACTTTTACTCTATTGTATACAAAGTCTTTATGAGTCATTACTATATAGATCGAAAGCGTCAGCCGCGATCGTACGAGGGAATTGTTTATATACTCCAGCGACTAAGACACAATTTATCTTTCTCGTAAAACAACGGGGGAATGGCAGAACTAGTGGCAAGAGCGGCCAACAAACCTGGTAACTTCTCCAGGTAATACGTTCACTAATTTCTGATATTTTGTCTTTGATACACTTTCAATACTATCGTTGATACTACACATGTGATAACATGTGCAGAAGTAATTTCAATATGGACTTAAAAATTGAATTTCTAGGTCAATTACGTTAAAGCATTGAATAGAAATTGGTAACTTGGGGCAGATGCAGCGCTTATATGTATCTGGGACGGCTCCAGGATTTATGTTAACGAGGTAGTGAGGGGCGGGGCACAACACAGTTCATGAAAATAACTTTCTAGAGGAGTGTGTTCCGGGGGCAGTATCCGCCAGACATTTTTGACAAGCTAACTGATGCAGCCTCATCCCATTTAATGAATTTACATTAATGTATGTTGATTTGGTGCTAATTAGCACGTAAATTAAACAGGGGGCGCTGAAGGGGGAGGGGCGGACCGTGCCCCTGGTGCCCTCCCCCTGTATCCTGGCCTGTTTATTTGTTTACTAAATTACAATCCAGGGGAAACACTTGACTCATTTAGCAGCGCCTTATGTTTCAGTGACCAGTGAAAACATTTTAAAATAAATAAAAACAAAATAAATTAAGAACACGATTTTTAAATCTCTTAAAAAAAGTAAATCGATATGCTAATAAATCTGAAATAGAAACAATAATGTCTTATCGGTAGGTCAATAGTAAATATGGCCTGTACAATGCATCCTTACTAAACAACGTCGCAACAAGTAATATACTCTTTGCCACGTGGTTTCCACTCGAAGACGCTTGATGCAAAGGGCCATAGCAATTATAATGAGATCAGATAGATATGTGTTACGCTTCAGTTCTATCCAGGACGGAAGTGTTCAACAACCACATCATAATATCTAGATTCTAGTCGCCTTTCAAGTAGCTTGCAGCATACAGCCAGTAATAGTCCATAATAGTTGCAATATATGACCGATATTGTGAATGCACTTTGAGAACTCGTGTAAAGTTGGTTGCTCCTTCACAGGTGTCGCTCGGAGACCAATCGTTAGTCCATACGTACAGACGGACAGCGATATATAAAAGCAAACAGACACAAACAGACGGACGAACAGACAGAGAGACATAATTATTTCAGTCTACTCCACAAATAAATAGCTTGGAGATTTTGAGATTGAGATTTATAGCAGTTAAATGACGCCAATGACACCGATCCCTTGAATAATCCAACTCAAACCAGCATCAGTGTGTCCTAAGTACAGAAAGGACACATGTAGGAGAGGGGACATTACAAATTATTGTATAGGTATTGATGAAAACTTATATTCGGTGAAATGAGCGGTGCGACGCTTTGTCCTACTTTGACGAGTCTATGGTCTATAGTGCTGGGGAACAGATGTGACTCAAAACAGTTACATAATCAATCAATACATCAATACTTTGCCACCTGCCGGTCTCTCGATGTTTATAAACATCTGTTTCCATCAAGGACCACATTTATATAAGATCACCTTAACTTGACATATATTTCAACGAATTTATGAGAGAAACAATCACCACAAACATTATTTTTGAAGAGTCGCCATTATTTAAGACAAAGATGGTGAGCACTGGTCGTGTGGTGAAAATAACAGTCAAATTCTGAAAAAAATATTTATTTGTAAAATCTCGTTTCGGTCATAAAGTGCCGACAAGGTCTCTCTCTCTCTAACCTCATTTGGGAGCGAACTTAATCACATAAGATACGTTCATAAATACGCTGTCTTTGAGAGGAATGTAACGAGGTTTCAAATTGAAATAAGAGGTTATTAATCTGCAGTTAACATACCTCAAATTTAAAAAAGAACAGTTTTATGTCTTAACTCCATATATACTGACGTGCAAAAGAAACGATACCAAATGTTTTTCAATTATTATCTCTTACAGCTTCATGTCATTGTTGACTCAAAAGACTGTCGAATTTTAGTGAGTGTAATTGTTATTGACATCATGTCATTGATAAAAGTTCCTAATCTTTAAGGGATGTTTCTTGCTTATCCAGGGTATGAGTAAATCTGTTCAACAGGCGCTCAAAATCTTGGTATCGTTTCTTTCGCACGTCAGTATAGTTTTGTTTGTGTAGGTGGTATAAGACATAGATCTATACTAAAGCTTTCTTGCAGAAGCCAAGCACACCCGTGTGGCGGTGTGCGGCAGATGAAGAACCCTCATGTCAAGTTGGTGCTGCTTGGCGAGCAAGGGGTGGGCAAATCCAGCCTGGCAATACGATTTGCACGGGAAACATTTCATGAACACAATGAACCCACTATAGGAGGTAAACTGAAAATGTTCAACTTTCATGTTTTACAATGATTTAATGGATGGAAATATTAAGCTGCAAATACTTCTTTTTGGAGTTGCTGAAAGCCCTGACAATTTGAGTTTGTGGTTTTCGATTAGTTATCAAACTTGTTGAAATTTGCTATCAACCTTCCCCTCACATTTTGAGATAACCTTTACATCATTGCCATAATTGTTTTTTAATTTATACATGTTATTGACCGAGTCCCTGTTACATTTTGGAAATGCCTCCCCAGGGTAGAGGGCACTCCACTTGGTGTCACAAGAGAGACTTCTGTTTACATGTAATTTGTACCAGTTAGCTTGAGTTTCAAATACAGAGAAAAGATGGTTCATGTACAAAGAGACCAGTCCATTTTCCAAGTATAACAAACAGAACGCACATACACACACAAACACGCACAATCTAGGCCATAAAAGAGAAGCAGCGTCAGCAGTCACGCTAGGCAAGTTATTCAAATAACACATGGTACATAGCCCACCTTGCATAAAATACATTCAGTGTGTTCTTACAAGAGTGTAATTTCTTTTCAATACAGTATCTTTGTTCAAGCTCTTTCTGAAAAACTGTAATACATGGCTTAGATATTTTACATTTACATCTGTAGATATAATACTTAGCCAATAACATGATCTTCATTTATCCCAAGAACTTGTTAGGGTTTATTTTTTAATACATGACATACAATGATGATACATTTCAAAGCTCCAATGAAGAAAAAAATGATATCCCCCACGAGCAATGGTGGGAGTAGAATACTGAAAACCGAAAACTCAAGAATATTTTTTTTAACTTGCTCTGAATAGGATCACCTAGTATGCTGTATGATATTTCAAATGTGACAAGGAATTGATCCCGGATTTTTTGCATATTGGTATGAACCCCTCCCCCCACCCCCCCATATTTAGCCAATTTAACAGTTGTGTAGATCTATCTATATAAAATGCAACCCCTTCTTTTTCTGAAAACATTGATTTCTATATGTGGTGCAAACTTAATTGTTTGCGCTGATTTCAAATGTAACAGTTATGACAGCACCAGGTTATGTTCAGAACACTTTGTTCAAGATTTAGGGCCAACTAAGAAAAACCCATTGCCATATATATTCCCATCCAAAACTTATTTATGAAATTTCTTTAATTTTATTATTTTGTTTCTTATTATTTTTGATTCATTGTTCAAACTTCATAATTTATTAATGTCATTTTGCCAATTAATTTCATGAACAAGCTGATTAATGATAAAATATGCAAGGAAGTTGTTTTATCCCATTGTGAGAGATTGTCATTTAATGTGACTGTCTACCACACCTCAACCATATTAACATGTTTTATTTGAGGGTTCCCACCTTCTGTTATACCATTCTGTTCAAGAATCTGGTGCCCATATGATGGAATAGGGAAGGTTCATGCTGTCTTCTTATGCCAGTATAATATAGAAAAATGAAACAAAACACTGTTGTTGCAGAACTCCATATAATGGGGGGGGGGGGACAATAATACTCAGCAAGAGTACATTTGTACATTGTAATGCATGTGCGAGATCTTCACGTAACTGTCTCATATCATCGGGCAATCTCGGCGCATCTTTTCTTTTGCCAATATGTTGAATGATTCAACCTGATCAGTCGACTCTCAGTAAATACAGTCCCTATTTAAACCAGTCCCATTGTAAGCCACTCATGTATATTATTACTGCTTCAGGACCAGAAGTTGAGATTAAAATCACTTAAGCCCAGCTTCAAAGCAAGAGTCTGTGGAAGCGGCGAGTTCTAAGAGCTACTTGCAAGTTCTCAACAAAACTATGAATACAAAATATCCGACTTTAACCTTAGTGTGGCATTCATGACATGAATCAGTCAGAAAATCAATCGAAAAGTCTTCGTACGGTTCAAAATGGTAGAAAAGTAATATTGTGCGAGTTATTTTCAGTTAAAGATCTTTTATGATGGTTCTTTATCAACGGTGGTTCCAGATAAGGAATGGGCGAAGCCAATCGGATGTTTTTCACTTCTATCCCAGTTGACAAGGCGTAATGATGAATACGGATTTCACATACAGTTTCATCGGGCCTAGTAAAACTAATTACTTGTTTCTCGGACACATTTTCAAGGAAATTGTTGAGGGGGCGGTCTTTGTATTTCGCTTTTTCAAGTTTTTTTATGAGGGAGGTATTTTTTATTGATTTTTATTTCCATAATATTGGAAGAGTTAGTGAGGTGTTTTATTTATTTTGATATTTTAATTAAATAGCTGATTAAATTTAAATTTTAAATTTTGATTAAATGTAAACTACTTATGCTGTCATTGAATTCTTCCGGACGCATAACAAATGCATTTCATCTGCAATATCAATTTAGATATAACCGACCCATAGGCAACCGGATGGAACAAAAACATAAATGTTGAGATCAGCTGTTCGTCGGCAAATTCTAGTCACGTATATTATATTTATTCGGAGTATGTTCAGATTTGACTTTTGTGTTTTACATTTTCTTCGATATTTGCAGAATGAGGCGATGCGAAGTTCCTTTTTATTCTTCTTGCAATAGTTAGTTTACTTTCTAGTGTTGTTGATCTGGAACAGGGTCAGTTTATTGCAGAAAGATGACCTGTATCAGCTGGGAAACTGTATGTGTTTCTACTGCCCCCAAACCGTTCATAAGTGATAGTGAGAACACGGGGACTGGGCCAACTAATCACGCTCTTCGCAGCGGATTGTCACCCTCGGAGTCGTGTGGAGAGGGAGTGACATCCTTGCCCGGCAATGCTCCACTTCCCGATAAAACCTAACAGCAACCCCCCCCCCCCCCCTAAGAAAAACCTTGTCACATCTGCTGTTGCCCGAATCTTGGACATTGTTATCCGAATTCTGAACAATTTTGCACCCCCATCCTCCATCCAGCTAATACATGTACGCCTATGGTTTTGCCCTCACCCGTCTTTGACAAAATGTTTTTCGAACGTTATACCGCGTTACCCGGGGGAACAGGCAGATTTACTCAAGGGTATTTATATTTATTTATCTTTCAGATAAATTGTTCTCATCTCATACAGAAGAGTGAGGGAAAATGTCACCTTTTAAAAATGGAATAAGGGAAACATTGCCCCGTTTAGAGAAAACAAGTCAACGTCACGCGAAACTGTGTAAACGTTGGAAACAATATACTGCCGGGCAAAAGAAACTATGCCAAATGATTTCAGTTATTTTCCTTTGCGTCTTTCTGTCATAGCTGATCAAAAGGATGCTAGGATTGCAACGAGTGTAATTTGATTGACATCATTTCATTGATAAAACGTCCTAATCTTGAATGGATATCTGTCGCATATCCAAAGCACTTGTGAATTTATTCAGTAGTCTCTCAAAATCTTGGTATCGTTTCTTTTGCCCGGCAGTGTAGTAACATTATTGACCAGCCGTCCTTCAGCCATATTGGTATTATGTTTGAATTGTGTTATCTCGTCGTCACCCTAATTTTGTAATTTGATGTTCCACAAAACATGAGATCTTGTGAAAGGTTAACATATGACGTGAGGTCTGGAACACTGGTTGAGCGTGATACTCCAGTCCGTTAAAATGAAAGATGCGCGATTACACCGACACAAAGCAAGGTTTTGAAGCATGGATTTATTACAAGCGTATCAATACGATAGCAATTGACCCGGAGAGCGAACAATAATTGTAGAATTCTCCATTATAAGCATAAAAAGTATGCAGATTGAGTGAAAGTGAAACAATATGTCGACGACACCAATCTTCACAAATCAGGATTCAATTTGGTGTTTAGATTGCTTTCATCTTATTACCTTGAACTTCACCAAGAGCACGAATGGAAGTTTGTTCTGAGGGAACAACCATTTGATTTTAGGGGTGGTTGGAAGTTTTTTCTCTTACAAACTATCTCATGGCATGAGACAAAATATTTTTTTCTCAGGTAATTGCGATAAACTACTTCCTTTTTAAATGTTTTTGTATTCACGTTTGATCTTTTATGTAATTACAGGAATATACATTGTAGTTGAAAGGGGGATTAAAGATATTTGGAATGTTTGCACCTGGAAGGCTCCAAAATTTAAAGATGCATTGCATAATTATTATGAACTGTAAAAAAACGCATATATCCCAACAATTCATTTACGTTTTATACTTGACTCATTATGCTCATGCAGTCTATTGATTTGATCCAAAATTCTTCCAGACCTCCCCCCCCCCTTTCAAATGGTTGCTCCCCTTTCTGATTGGATTAAGACATAAATACATGTGTATGTAATGTGTAATGTGAATTTCTGAATATCCTCAATAAATACCAACAGCTATCATCAGGAAGAAGACCTTAAGAACAGCATAAACCCCTCTATTTGGCGATTTATTCTTCATTCTAGCTTTAACAGTACCTTTAAAAGTTGCGGACGGAATTACACAGAATGGCACAGTTCCTATGATATTACAGTATTTGTACTAAACGTAATCAAAAAGATGAATATACATGCATATCAACATAAATGTCCTATCCACATCCCAGTGTGAACTGCGTTCGGTGATCTACAATATGAATAAAACTATTAATTTGATCCTCCTTCACTCTACTAAAATGCCAGAGGTATAAAATCTGTATTTAGATCATACCAACAGACAGGGAAAGTTTAAAACGGGAAAACCTAAACTATTTGCAGACATCTTGACCGACCTGCATGGCAAATGTTCACCACATAGCCCAATTCCAAGCTCATATATTTTAAGCAGAATTCAATTAACTTGTCCTTAATTTTTTATTTTCGACATTTTTAATAAAATCAATGTATGGTGTTACTATCTAAAATTGAGACAAATAAAACTAAATCTTCAGTCTTTCCGACGTTGTACGCATCGGTTCATGGTTCTTTGATCTCTGCCATCCAGATATATTTAATGGTATCAGCAAGGAGACGAACACACTGAAACAAGAACGTATCACTGTAAACTGCTGTGTGGACTTCTTCATAAAATACATGTCAATTTATAGGTAGATAGGAAGCGTTTTACATGAGTCATTGGTGGTGCAACGTATAAAGATTCTCCTTTTGCAAGAGACAACTATTTCTTCCCCGATAATTACCGATAAACTATTAACGTTTTTAATATTTAAACATTCATGTTAAGTTTGATCTTTTGTAATTAAAGGATCACAAAATGGAGCTAAAAGGGAGAGATGAAGGTCAATTGAAATTTTCACGATACGTTCCGTAATTATAAACCGGAAAATATAAAAAAAACCAGGCATATTTCTCTTCTTCAGTCTACTTATATTTACTCTCGACTGAATTTATCACCCCCCCCCCCGCCCAATAAAAAATTAAATGGTCGCTCCCTTTGGCATGTTCGACACAGATGGCCTTATGAGTAGTAGCAACTTTATAGATAGGGGGTTTCCTTCGACATTTCAATCTCTGTACTTGTTATATGCTAATATACTATTATATAGTTCACTCAACAAGTAGAGAATATTGGTGATCAGCATTAAATATGGAAATTGTGATTATAACAATAATAATAATTATGGTAATAATAATAATAATAATAGTCCACTTGTATAGCGCATATATCCACACATAAAGTATGCTCAATGCGCACAAAGACATTATTACCCTGGTCATTCGGACAATGTACAATTCATATTGTATCATATCTCAACTTCCCAGGGAGTATACAACCCAAGCTGCCTGTTAGGCGCTAAATTAGTTAACTTTCACAACTGCCATCACATTCCGTCCAGGTACCCATTTACAGCTGGGTAGACTGAGACAATGTGGATTAAGTTTCTTGTCTAAGGAAACAACGCAATGTCAGAACCAGCAATGGAACTCCGGTCCTCGTGATTGGCAGGCGAACGCTCTACCTGTAGACCCCTGCCCTCCAAATGATGATCCTACAATCGTACCCGCTGTATGGTAGGCTATCAGATTGAATAGTTTTGAATGGTTGATAGTGTATCATTTAGCTTATTAAAAGGGGGTCAAATCAGATATTTGCATTATGCAAGCAACGTCTTTAACTGCTATGTGCGCCACCAACCAATCACACCAAACATTGGCAATCCACAATCGATATGATCAAATCAGTTACATTTGCCACTGCGATATAGATCACCAATAGCCCTACGTTTTGGTAAAGAATATATCACATGAACTATTGACGACTTGCGGATTACCCAGTTATCGCCCCTAATTAGAGTTATCGTTTCCTTAGGGACGGTATTGATGTTCATTCTCAGTGGGCTTGTGTCACTGTCGTCTGGGAGTATTCTTGCATTATACCAGAGTAAAGTGTGTGAATGACAGCTTAATGCACATGCTTAAACATACACCGGCGTAAAGCCATTTATCTTCGGTTAAATTGAAATGATATAAATTTTTGATCCGCCATTTGACGTGCGTGTAGGCCACCTACTCTGCTGTGAACATTTTTGTTTTTGGTTCAGTTGATTATCGA